>JABFPT010000081.1:14950-25070 GCA_022817245.1 Nixonia krombeini | reverse complement strand
TACAGATATTCATTTTACCGTGAACGAACATTTGAGAAACAAACAAAAGTTAACTCTGTCGTTTAAGTGATAAGTAAAGTAAGACCGAAGAAATATTCGAAGCATGTTAAAATGCAAGCGATAGGCCCGCGAAACTGCCGCACAGTTGGACCAAAACAAAGACGCCGTTAAGTAATAAAAACTGAGAGGCACTTTTCCCCCTGCTCTGACGACGTGATTCAGTTGAAGGTTTCTCTTAATTCGCGAAAAAGAAAATACGAAAGTGAGCAGATCTCGCGCATTCGCGCGCTCGTTAAAACATATTTCAGTGCAACGTAAAAGGAATAATCTTTCCTGGTATAGTCACTAAATTTATTTAAATTGTCGCTGTGGAAATTTCCAGGTCCCATAAACGCAATACGTACAGTTCCATCCGAAAATACATTTCCACCGCGGCTTCCCAAACATTGCAACAATTTTTACAACGTTCTAAACGTAATTTTTTCGTAGAATTTTTCTTTTACCCACATATTTAAACCGCGCATATAACATTTTCAAACCGCGAAACTAATTTATTGTATAATAATTATTTGTTATACGCGAGGCGTTTCCGGATAAAAATGCCATTAACGAAATGACTGATCCGGTTTTTTTCGTTCTCGTCTGATCCATAAATCCCGGGTGACGTGGGCAGGCTCAAAACAATAAATACACAGAGCCGCGACCGAGCGAGTCAGTCACGTTCCGGCGGCGGCTATTTGCGAACAATTAGTGACTCTACGAGATACCTCCGCGGATTTATGTCGCGGGAAACTGGGGCGAAACGACGGACGAAAACCGGCGAGCGGTCGGAAAAGTCTGCGGATCGGGGACGGAAGGTTTTTAAGGATCCCGGCGGTGTGAAGCGCGGCAATCTCAGCAGCACGCTTCGTGAATGCTCACTTAGGACGTTCATTTAATTAACATCAGGAACTCTCAGCGTCGCTGTTTTTCAGAACAGAAACGGAATCGCGTAAACTCGTTGCGGTTGTTTCCGTGCGCGGTTTGCGCGAAGCGCGCTTACGTCGTCTACCTACGCTTCATTGTGTCTACATTACGCGGGGCAAAATTGTTACTGAAATTTCATATAGCATTGCTATCGCGTGGGAAGTGGTCGATCCGTTAACAAAAGCACAATGTAAATTACGTTAATTAAAGTTCCAGAATTTGTGAAATTTTACTTTGTATCGGTACGTTGCATGGCGAACAGACACTCGCGAAGGAAAGTATTCAGAGAAGGTTTTTTCAGGTCTTTCATGAACGTCGTATATCCTTGGTATAACTTTCAACTTTTCTAAGTGCGGACAAGTAAAGGAGGAATACGGAATGTATATTTTTACCTAACTACAGAAAAATCGAAATAAGCAGCTGAAATGAAAACGTTAAAAAATTTTTTACCGTTTAATGCTAATTTGCTGTTAATTACGGAAAATGGGCACTTCAAATAGCGTTATTGCCGAGTTACCTTCGGTTACGGCAGAAACGACGGGTCATTAACGACGGCCGAGAGAAATTCGCGACAACACGTGTAACAGCGGTGATTAGGAAAGATTAATGAAACGGCAGTGATCGCGGCACTTTCGAGGAAACAAAGTTCGACGCGGCGCGTGTCGCCTTGTCGCGGTTTAATTTTCAGCTAAACAAACGCCCGGGTAAACTGGAACAACTGATTGCTTCATTAGTAGGCGAACCGTGCGCCATTATAATCGAGCGTGGCGCGCGCGCGCGCACCCGCGTCACTCGGGGATATAGTTTTTGCGAGCAAATTGTGACAGTGCAAATAATAAAGATAGCGGGCGGGAGCGAAGGTAGAAAGTGTTTGAGCGCGGAGGCAGCGAGACAAATCACCCGCGCACCTACAATACTGTCTTTTGAAAACCGCGGCGCAAGACGAATGGATCTCCGCGATCGAGTGGAGAGAGCGGAAAAACAAACGCCACGCGATAAATCTCCGATACGACTAATCGCGAAGCAAGAAATACGTTTCCTCGGCGAAAAAAACTTGTAATCGATATTCTGGAAATGCCTCGCGGCGAACAAATGAGTAACAAAGTCTCGGTGAAAAAGTGTAATTTGCGGTAAAGAGCGTATATGGTAGCGGTGTAATTTATGCAAAACAGTGGAATAAAAGTATGTACACGTTTCGACTATCACGATGTAATTATAGTAATATATTTTCCGAGGTTTTAATTGGAACGAACGAAATTCATTATTTTCGTTACCTGTTTAAAACGAGGAGTTAACTTTTGAGTTGAACAGAAATTCAATAAAAATGTAATTGTTTGTTACGACCGTGCGGGTTTATTCAGAATTTTCCTTGCCGAAATTCTACTCCACGAGATCCCACAATGCAAAGTAACATTTGCCAGAAAATCCTCTTTCGCCGGAGAATGGAAGCGACGTAGGCCTTGTTGTACAGGGAACTGTGCTTTGATACCGCCGGCGCGGCATTACGAAGGCGTGGTGTGAAATGGTTTGGTCTCAGGACAGAACCCGGCGGATCCTGATACCGTTTTAACCGGCTCAATTCCGCCGCTCGGCGCGCTTCAATACCCCGTGTTCGGCCAACAATGCGAAACCACTTGTGACGAGAAACGTCACGAGTGGTTTTGTGACATAACATTCTGCCCTTCGCGCCAACAAAGGGACACCGTTCTCCGCTCTTTCGCCTTCTCGCACAAAGCGGAATTATAAGAAAACAGTGCGCCGCGTTCCCGAGTCCTCGAAAAATCGACGGCCGATTATAATAAAACTCGATCGGGAAGTTTTATGCGCGACGCGCGACGACATCCTCGGCCGGGCATTTCGGCGTGCAAAAAGGTCGATGAATGGCAAAACGAAAAGCGAAATTGCTTTGGCGCAAGTTCACCGATAAAAACGTGTGCCCTGCCACGACGAGGTGCTGCCGACGACGGCTCGTTGAATTATGGCGTTTCCTCGCTCGCCAGTTCGACGATTTTGATACATCGCGGTATCCGATTTCCGGGCAATCCGCCGATTTCCCGGAGAAGCGAGATTAATCGTTGACGCGATTTCGGAGACTTCAGCAAATCTCCGATCGGTGTGACACCGTTTTTCCACTTTAAAATTCCCATCAAACTTTTACCTTTCCCTAATTTTGGTTCAAAACTGGATGGATGCGAGGGGAGTTGTAATGGAAATGCAGTCGGTCACGTGGCTGATAAGATGTAGGAGTCGCACATCGTCGTTCGCGCGCTTGTCGGCGTGTCTTTGCGCCCGCCGCGTTAATCCGCGATCGTGAATTACCGTCATTCGCGTAATTACGACTTGAGCGAGGGCGAGGTGCGCCGCCGGTTGTCGGCACGAAAGTATACGCGAGCGCGAGTGCATAATTCATCCAGCGGGAATATACAATATTATTTGGCACGGTGTTACACGATGAATAACGATCGAGCGTTATATACGCGGCCGGGGCGGAATTTATGATCCGCATCGTGAATGGTAAAAGCTGCGCGGGCCAAGCTCTGCCATATTTAATGCTTATGCCCGCCGAAATTTGACAAATTAAAGAATTGTCCTTCTTCCGGGATTTGTGCGCTTTTAGACCGTTTTACTTCCGAGGACAAACGACGTGTCTGGAAATCTCGATTTTGAAACGATCAGTTGCATCTTTATGGAAACAAGATTTCGGCAAAGAATGTGTATACGTTAAACGTTATTGTACATACGTATGAGAAGACACACACACGCGCACAGTATACTACAATAATAGTTTCTTTGGGGAATTATATGTTATACCTGTTAGATATGTCTTTACACTTAGTAGAAATAATTATATTTGACGGAGGATAACTTGACATGTTATAAAGCCTGTACTTGACTGACGAGGATCGCAATTAGTAACGAGATTCTGCCATTGTCGAGAACGTAAAGTCGCGAGTGATGGACCGGCGGCATCGGTCGATGCGACAGTCGCGCGCTCCTCGGTGTACACGTTAGGAATTTGCGATAGTCCCAAAGTTCGTGCCGGCGCGTTACAACCACGGGCAATAATGGTTATTTAATATGTGGAATCCATTTTGCGTAACTCAATTTCAGCGCCATCATCGGCGGCTAAAATCGTTTACAGGAGGAAGGCTGACGAGCCAAGGATGCATCGGGGCCAAGGTGGAGCTGGGGATCGGGGTGGGGGGAGTTGCAGGGACGTCATCTGCTGGCTCAAAAGTGTAATGACCCGTACTCGACTGGAGGAATAGCGGAAGAAACACTTGTCAAGTTAGCACGTCCATTTTTAAAAATAAAAAAAAAACACAGTTACACTTCTGGGTGGTCCTGCAATACTTCTAGAGTTTCTAATCAATTTTAGAACAGTTCCATGGAAATTTTATGAAAAAATCGAAAGAAAACCTTTCTGAGCGCTAACTTTATGAAATGTACCCTTTTACTGACCAGTTTGCGTACGTGGAACTGGTCAGGAAGATTGGGAAATAAAGAGAAACCCGTCACATTTCTGACGATAATTTGACCAAGGTTTCTGAACAGAGTTCCTTGTCGGATCTGGTAATATTTCCATTCAAGTGGCAGAAAGCAATCAGATTTCCCGAGAAGGACTTGACCAGAATTTTATACAAACATCAGGATTTCCAACCAAGAACTTAACTTTGACGGACTTCAAATTCTATCAGGGAAATCCCACCACCCCGAATAAAATTAGTATCTGGCGCGGCCGTGTGAATTATATTTGTCAAAAACTAATGTAGCCTAACGTGATCCAATCTAACCTTTCTCGCAAACTTTGCTCCAGTGCAATTGGGACGATTGAACGACGAAACTCGGCGTGCGAAGGTCCTTAATGTAATAACACGTTCAAGGAACGTTCCTCGAGTATATGCGCCTAATTGAAGGTTGTTGAACAGGGACGAAGTTAAACAGAAATGTGAAAATCGCTGAAAAAAAATGAACGGAAAAAGCGTCGCTGGGGAAGGTCGTATGAAAATGTGCGGCTAGTTGGTCTGGGAATGCGGGCGACCGCAACACGTGAGTGATTTCCAATTTTCTCGGCTGGATGACCACGCGGGAGGACCGAAAACTGGCATTGTTATACCGCTGCGGCGAACTTACTTGCTGCCGCAGTCCAGAGTAATGAATACACGTAACTAATTTTAAGTCGGTGCGAGGGCCGAAGGTCCGCTCGGTGCTGCGAAAGCGCGTTGGTCGCGCAAGCTCGTGTGCCATGGCGTTGGTCATGTTTAATACTGCACGGCTACTTCGTGTTTTTCCGGGGTGATTAACTGCACCGCCGCTCTCCACGTTCCACGAAACTCGATTACAGAAATGCAATATTTAACGGTTAGGTAATGTCGGCGCGCTGGTTTATGGAGTTCGGAGGTGGCGCGATTTTTCGAACAATGAAACGTTCGTTCGAATTTGCAATTTTCCCCGATCGCGCAAACCGTTCGCGCCCGAGCGCTGGACGGAATATAACAAATTTATTAACTGCTCCGGCTAAAGCATTCATAAGCAATTCGCGTCGAATTCGTTGGCATTCAACGGTCGCAATAAACTATGCAAATGTTGTACTGCTTCGCAAAGATCCCACACTGAACGTAGCGAAACAGTTGCTTTACACAGCGAACTTTGCCTCGCCAGTTGATGCGAAATTCGACGGCTCGTTTAGCCCTGGTTTAATTCCACCTGTTTATTGATGATCATTCACGACGCACGATATAATAGTTGCTGCGAATAGTAAATATATTTACACGTGTGCCAGTAACTGCGTGAATTAAAAAATGTATAAAGCTTTCAATTTATATTTGTTATCGCTAAATAAATAAACAGAGATTATAAACCAGTAACGTATGAATTAACGACGCAATTAATTCGTTTATTTGCATAAATTACGTATTTTAATGAATCGAGTGAATAAATCAACAACGTGTACAACACATTTGCCAATCGTTAAATGATTTAACTTTAAATTCATTAATCAGCTTATTTTCGTGAACGTTTCTCGCGATACGCAACAAATCGTGATATTTTCACGGGGATACGCAGTTGTAGCGAAGAAAAATGTAATGCCGATCGAGATTAGCGTCTGCAAAGTTATTCACGTGTCAACGAATCCGCGCAATGAAATACGATAATCGTCTCGTCTTCGAGCCACGCCTGGTTATCATATTTCTCGCGTTGCATTATCATAATCGGGTTGGGCGTGTTGGCGCGAGACAAAGACGGGCAAAGTTGCCATCTCGCGGTTTTTCTCAATCGGCGAAGCCAAGGTAGAATAACGATTTTGTTCACGCGCCATTTGCCAAACGTAAAACGCATCTTGTTTTTTCGTTTTGTTCTAACAAGCGCGCCGTATACTTTGTTATTACCAAATTTACAGTTACGCTTCAGGTTGCTTTTGCCAAAGATATTCTAATGCAAACAAAAATGCTGTAGCAAAGTCAACGAAAGTAGAATAATTGAATCATATATTATAATTTAATTACAGTCATTTCCATTGTCATGTGTGATTTACGTGTTCCAATAAACTTTTTTTTACGGTGATCACAGTAAAGTATATAACACGTTGCTTTATTACAACTTTGGTACAAATGTTGCACTTGAACACGCTGTTTTCTGCGGCAACACGTAACGCTGTGTGAATTAATCGAATTGATAATGCCCTGGCAAAAATGCAACGGTACGAAGGAAATTTTACTGCCGCTCGATTTATGTTTTCAATGAATTCGTTTTCACAATGTATATTGAACTATAAAAATGAAGCACTTTTTCAGTGCGTAATAACGTTGGTTCATTGTTAAAATAATGGCGGATCTCGAATACATCGCAGAAGAGTTCCAAGCCGCCATTTATAGCAGCCATTATGCTATCGACGTCCGGGTGATTCACCGAAGCGATGCAATGATTTTGCTCCTGAATTATAATTACTCGTATACACAAACGAAATTTATCGCCTCTCGCATAAATAAAATGAAAGCGTTGCTCTACTTTACCGCGCGATTTCGACGATCGTCGCCTTATCGCGTCGCGTTTTGCCTGACAGCAAATTTTATCATTTCCTCGATGTACAACTTCAAATATACGAGAAATGGATTTTACTTTACCCCGTTTTCAATTATTCGACCAAAAAGTAATTGCGGTTATGCCTAGTTTCTCCATTTACTGTAAACGAAATGTATATCAGAGTAAAAAAAAATATTTTATAACGAAGAACAGATAAACTGTGTACTTTCTTAGAATTCGGTAAAACCCCCTTTGTTCCATACGCTATTTCTCCGTTTATTTTGTCTTGGAAGCTTGCAGAACGGAGGATACTTATTGTACCTTGATTTTGATTAAATTCTATCTCTACCCGGCAATTTTCGTACAAAGAGAATCGTTCCCTTTAATTTACGACGTAACTCCGCTTTAATTGTTTATTACGACGAGTCAATGGACGGCAGCGCGAATGCTGTACAATTATTCGAGTTTTCGCCAAACTACAGGCATCGATGCTCGCGGGATGAAGAATGAAAGCAACTTCGCCCAGGCTCGGAGAAATCGCAGGAAAAGAGTTTAATCAACTGTACTTTTTGTCTCATAAATCTTGTGTTTCTACGACCTTCGAGACAACGATTTTCTCTTCGTTCCGCAGTTCCCTTCGTCGTTTCAACCTTCCCCTTCGTCGTAGGAGAATGCCGAAATAATTCACGATCCGTCAAAGAAATATATACATTTATAAACCACACACATTTAGTTTTGGTAGTAATGGTTGTAGCGGGAAATTGTATACGAAGGATTTTCAGTTGATGATTTCATTGACGTTAATGATTGATTTTGTTGCAGCCGCCGAGCACAAAGTGGACATAACTCCGTTCGGCCAGACCGCGGTGGTACTCGGAAGGAACTTGACGATCCTCTGTTCAGTCAGGGTGAAACTCCAGTCGTGCCGTGTTGAGATACCTGGCGAGAAAAACCTGGTACTGAACAGTAAGCAGGAAGCAGAAAACGGCATCGCGTATTACGGCAACGGCCTCGATAAAGGAGAGTGCGGCGTGCACATCTATCAGATTCAGGAAAAGCATAATGGCACTTTCAAGTGTTACATCGTTCCCTTGGACGACCGAGAGGAAAGCAATGCCAAGTTGGATATCATTGTTGCCAGTAAGAAACCATGCACTAACTTCACTTTTGTTATATTTACCTTCCCTTTCATTAAATTGTCAATCACTTGCAAACGATCATCTTTCGAGTCTTGTGCAAAATCTGGTTTTTAAGTTAAATATTTGTATACTCCCTTTTCTTAATGTAACGGGGAAAATAAATAAAATGTTACACTTATTTCAGAACCGCCCGAGAAACTGGAGCTACATATCGGAGCTTCGTACATGTACAATGCTGGACAGGACACGTTCAGAAAGGGAGAGAAAGTGGTAGTCAGTTGCATAGCCCGCGGCGGACGACCACCAGCCAATCTGTCGATATACCTCGGTACATTCAACGAACATTCGACTATTTCAACGCTCTTTCAGTCTTTCATGTATTTCGAGGCAAACTCTCGCGAACAGATATTCATTTCAGTTTTGCGATGGGAGTTTACAGTTGTATAAACCGGTTAACATTTTCAATCTTGGTTTTCTTTGATTTAAAACTAGTTGTTGTGTTTTTGAAGATTTTTCAAATTTCTATTCTGGAAATTTCAGAACGTTTTACAAATAAATGTTTCATAATATTCTGTGTTACTTTTTTTCAAGGAGGACATGGTTCATATTTTTATTGTCGTTATGCAAATTAATGATTTCAGGACAGTGTAATAGAAACCAATGGTCTATGAATATTGTAAATAGAATTTTCAATAATGAAGACAGATAACCGTTAGAAAGACTCTGCTTGTTTCACACAAAAAATCAAAATTAGCATTTTCTGCTTATAACGAAGTGCTTTGTTAGACGAATAATGACACAAGAATTATTTCTTCTTTCGCATAAAGAGTTTGAATGGAACAATGTATGACACTTATGTTGAGTAACAATTCCCAACACAGTACGTCTGCAAGTGAAAGTATGAGAACGCTAAAATAAGAAGATGAAGCGTTCAATTTTCTTAATGACTTCGTTGTAGATTTCATCTAATTTGTGTAGAACAAACTAGCTTTTAAAGTGATTATTTCAGATGAATTATCTACACATAACACGCTTGCAATTGTTCTTTCATTATGCAATATCTCAACTTTTTCCTAATTAGTTTAATGACCATTGTGATTGAACATAAAACTAAGTCTCATTCACATGTAACATATTATATATGCACATTTAAATGTTTTCATTCAAGACTCAATGTATGACAGTAATATTATACTTCGGAAATTAGATTTCAAATGTCTCAGGTTGAATCATTGTCGATGTGTAACTAGCAAATCTTATTTTAAATCAAAGAAGAACAACGAGTGGACAATTAATTTGACGCAAAATGAAACACATAATTATCATTTTTTAAATAATTTTTATTAATTAGTTTTGCGCCGTTTATTACGGTCATTTACATATTCTAATTCCAATATTTATGTCCAGGTGATGAACTGTTGAATGGCGAAGATAACTTTATGTATTATAAACCAACTTACGACAACTATCCAAACGACAGAGCTGTGTTGAACGTGTCTCGAACTTTAGACTGGATGGACAACTTCAAACGGTTGGTTTGTCGCGCTGATCACATCGCGCTCGATAGACCCATGGAGACAGAACGGAAAATCGAAGTTGTCTGTACGTACCTTCGACCATATTTCATCATATACAGAAATATATATTGCATTTTTTTTCTATGTTCTAAACCTATTAAGCCATTTTGTAACTAACTATGGTACTTGTTTTATATCTTTTTTAAACGAAATAAGATATTTAAATAAATTATTTCACTTACAGTTCCGCCACAACCACAAACAACAATTCAGCAATTTGGATACATAATTGGACAACAAGGTGTTGTAAATGTAACGATCTATGCGAACCCCAGACCAGTGTGTATCTGGCACATCAACGGTAAAAACATCACAGCAGGATCCGTAGACGACACAGGCCGCCTGCAAACGAATTCGCTTACTCAAATCGTAAGGAAAATTGCGAAATGTGCAAATTATTTCCATATCATTTCA
>JABFPT010000081.1:4330-14873 GCA_022817245.1 Nixonia krombeini | reverse complement strand
CCGTAATATTATTTGACAAATCAAAGAACGACATTATCATTTTCATTCAACAGGGGCCCGGAGCATGGAGCGTTGTACTGACCATTGACCGCGTTCAGAAATCAGACACGGAAAACGAGTGTATTTTGGAGGCACGTAACGATGAGGGAGCGTACAATTACCATATTGTATTATCGACTTCTGCAGAACCTGCGGGTGAGTATCTGGGGATCGCAATAAAAGCGAACGCTCGAAAATGTCACATCACATCATACACAATGCATGATCGTTTCCGAGGCTCGATGTACGCTTCTCACACGTCAGAAACTCGGAATTATTTTTATAACAATAAAATATCAACGTGGAAGGTGCATCGGCAACTCCGTTCGTGTTTCAATTTCAATTGTCACCTTCTTATTATTTTATCACTTTGCACATCACTTTCTTGCGTAGATGAAAATGTATTTTCTGAGAAAATACGTTGATTTCCTTCACTGAAGACAATAATCCAAGAAAAGTGACTATTAAACTAGTATAGTTGTGATAAAGAACGAAGTTTCACAGAACATGCATTTTCGTTGGCAAAACGTGGCTTATTCACGTCTACACGACCATTTAACAGCAGTCCATACCCTCAACACCGTAAATTGTCCTAAGCTAATTATTCTTGTTTCTAACGATAATCCTTCACCGCATGCTCACGCAGGAGCGTTCAGTCACTTCTACGGTAAGCTGTCCGAACACATGCACGCACTAGGTAATATCATTTTACCATTTATTCCTACTATATACTAATCTCGTAAAATTTCGTTGGTTGGTTATAATTCATATTCAATTATACTATGAATTTCGTTAACGCGAATTTACATTCTAATGAGTATTCAGTGTCTGCCAAATTTCATCAAATATCCGAACGAAATTTCACAGAAGTTCATTGTGTAATTTTCATTTGCTTTATAGTAAATGTTCAGTTACCGAGTAACAATTAAAGACCGAATGAAACTGTCAAATAAAAACAGTCCTAAATTGTTCAGTCTTAAATTGTAAATGTATCCAGTCACGTTGCACAATCAATGGTTATTATCAAAAATATTGATTCGTGCTGCGACATGTTAACGAAACAGTTTGTTCAATTGCAGGAGTTGATTTGGACGCTGGTTCCATAATTGGCATCGTGGTCGGCGTACTGGTACTGATCCTCATAGTGTTCCTGGTAATCTTCGCCCGTGCAACTGGTCGTTGGTGTTTCGCAGGTGAGTTGACGCTTCGGCATTTCCGTCCCTTTTAAATGTGTCCATCATTCCGAGTACGATCCTCCTCCAGCTGAGTCAATGAGAAAATTTGCAGAAACATGTCATTAAAAGAATAACAAGAAATGTTTGAATTTTCGTACACAAGAAGAAGTCATCGAATTGTGTCACGCAGAGTTGGACAGCATATATCGGTAAATCAATTGTAGACACGAAGATATACAAAGATTCGTTAACAACAGTGTCCAACTCTGTTGACATAGTAATTTAGTCGCTGTGCTCTTGCAACGTTTAATCGTGCCAGCTGATTATCTTGTACGAATACCATATGTCTTGTGTGTTGTGCCGCTACCGATAGGACAGCATGCAAGTCGGGACAAATAAAGAATATGGAGAAACACCAACATTAACCGTGCGATTCCGTACTCTAGGCATGACACTGTCCAGGGGTAAGTCACCTCAGACAGCAACCACTTTCTCCGTCCTTGAAATCGCTGATGTATACGCTGTCATATAACTGGCACGAACTTGCCCCGTTAAACGAATATTCCCATTATTGCGAACGAACTGTCATGTAGAATAGCCAAATATAGTACATGTAATTTCATTTGCTAATGAAACGCTATAATTTATTCATTCGAAATCAGTTCGTTCGAAATCTAATTGATACACTGAATAGATTACCAGAATAGATTCCCCATTGTCCTATCGTTTGAATAGTGCACGATGTTTAGAGTCGATCGTTATTTATATCTTTCACACGATACGTGAAAAAGTTAGGAATTTTAGAGAGCCGTTGCATGTTAACAATTTTAACAGCATTACTTTACATTATAGATGAATTATTCGATTATGGCATTCTCTTCTAACTCATAACTATTTTTTCATTACTTTGGTTACAATTGGAATTAGAACTAGGCATGGTTCAGCGATATTCGTTTGCGCAGATCGATGTAAAAACAGATTAGTCCGTTCAGCATCTTTTTATAACAAGCAATCGCTTATAATCGGCAAAGGCAAGCAAGTGTGGTGAAATACTTCGGCGTAACTTTTCCAACAGATCATCATAAATACTTATTATTTTATTTTCATTTTTTTTTTTTTCTTTTGGAGTTTTTCATCATTCCTCTCAATGTCAGTCGAGCATGCTCCCCTTCCCCGCAATTTACTTTCACATTATTGGCCTCTCGCTTTTAGACTTTTAACCGTCAATTCCACAGTCGTCATCATTTTTGTACTCCCACTTATGCTTGGATTGATAAACTTTTAGTGTCATGATTTTTTGCCTGTGTATGTTATCGTTAGTTCTTCGTTACAAAATCCTTGCAGTCATTATTAGTGTTGACTTGAAATATGGTTTATTAACAACAAACCTAACAGTTCATTTACTTGATATTGTATGTAAATGTACATAAGGATATTTTACATAAATAAAACATTTAATTTTTTTCTGTCAGTAGAAAATTTAGATAAATATATTTTAGACGTATGTAACTGTTAGCGCTACATATCCATTTAACAGAATGAATAATCAGTAATTAGTATTTCATTTTAACATTATTTAGATATATCGTTTATAAAACAGTTTTAATTTAATAAATTTAAAATTTAATACCGAACTTTTTGATACCATTATTATCATAAAGTCTGTAAAATATATTTTTATTCCGTTACAAACTACTGACTAATTAAAACTTCTCTTTCATTAAATTGAAAATAACTGTTCCTTGTTAATCATGTTTTTATTATGCAATTTACAATTCCAGTGAATAAAACTCTTTCTAATATTAAATGTATTAAACTTTTCATTACACAATAAACCCCACTTGAAATGGTGCTCAGTTTTAAGTTTACCTTCTATGTGATTTTATCCATCTTTAGTCTCCAAACTTTAACGAAATGTTTAACTTCAGCAGTACTTACGTGCATGTCGACGGTTTAAAAATTGTGTGACTAATCTACGTATTAACTTCACATTTTTCTGTCGTGTGCTTATAATGGAAACCATGTAAAAGAATTATTATAAAAATGTTCCATTATTAATAAAAAAATATAGCTTAAAATCAGAACTTGTAATTAAAAGTACCTTATTTGAATTAAGGGAAAACATCTTTTTTCTTGTAGTTATAAATAAGTGCATAATTTAATCATTATTGACCAATTAAAACAACGTGCTATTTACATAACTGTTTGTGAGTAAATTGATAGACAAATCAAATCAAATTTTCCCTTTATTTTTTCGTTGTGAATTAACATTTTCCAGAAATAGCAATGTTTCTTCAAAAACGCTACTAATGCGCTATGTTATAAAAAACCACTAGATTTTTTCCAGATTAACTGCATGAAAATTTATTGCAGCAATCAAATGATCACTATGCGAAACCATCTATATTCATAATTATGTACATTTGTTATATGAAAACATCAAATACCTATTCCAGGCAGTGATTGAAAATTATGCGTAAATATTATTCACATTTCATTAAAATAATATATAACCAATTCAGCTGCAGTCTTTAGTGTGCAAAATCTATTTAATTTCACACGATTAAAACAAATAAAAAAGTTATAGTAAACAATTACTGCAAAAGAAATTAAAACATTATTGAAAGATAACACAATATCTTAAGGTATAATTCCCATAATTTTTATCGTTAATAAATAGAAAATACGAAAAAAATAGATAACAGCTTTCCAGTAACTGCTTATATCCTAGCAATATTTCTTTCAAAATTATCATGAACAAATATTAAAAATGTTTCAATGTCACAACTATCGTAACATAAAATGTAAAATATACCCTGAAAGAATAGCAACACCGTGACAAATATTGCTTTAAATTGCTGTCCTTATCAGAGAGAAAAGACTGCAGATGAATAGCTTGCTCGCACAGTTAGAGTCTTGCATCCAAAATAAATTAAAAAAACGACTCCGGTACATATTAAGAAGAAGCCGCACTTTCCACACTTTGCCTTGACCGATCGTGGCGTTGCTTGTTGCAGCGAGGCGTCGTGGCGACGAAGAGGCTGCTGGTGGCGCTGGCGCCGGAAGCGAGGCACACATAACACCCGGCGATGAGGAGGACGAGCACGAGGACCCGCACATCATCGGCGAGAAGCTGCCGCACGGCGGCCAGGAGAACCCAATCCATGCGAGCACCGAGTACGTCAACGGCCGCAGCGACGTCAAGGACATCACCAAGAAGGACGAGAAGACGGACACGCCCGTCTAAAGGCCTTGCTTCCGCCCTGCCATACACCAGTTCGACAACCTGGACGATTATCCGCAGCCAGACGAATGAGACCGATCGCTTGTTTCAGTTTACCGGGCGAGCCCGAGGTACCTTTTTTATACGCACGCGAGTCACTGTCATCCCCTTTTTTACACCTGTGTGTCGACATTCCAGCGTTCCGACATTGCGCGATCGGACGGTTCCGTACGCGGAGCGTCAATGCGGTTGAAAGGGGGCGATTCGTCCACGCGAGCTTGTACATAGTTCCGGTGAGGAAGGGACAATGATCGTTTATTCAAGCAACGACGCTTGCGTCATTAAGGATTAATCATATTGAGATTGTTACATCATAGGTATTGTAAGAATAAGGTGGTTCGCTCTTGAGACAACGTGCAACTAAGTTTCTCCGATTTGCAGCGTCTTCAACTCACAGCTGTCTTGTGGTACTTAAGTATAGCTTCTTTTCATACGCATGTATGCCAATTTGTACATTACACCAAAGTGGCCCTCCTCGGGCCATTTTCACGAGGAACGTCAACCTCAAGAGCGAATGTGTGTTTAGCTTATAAAGACGAGGCGATGATTAAAGAATAAGCCTATTAAATAAGCACATTCCATTCTCGCTTAGAATCTCACTTGTCGATCAGTATTATTTGCCACGATGATCTGATCGCTGAAACAGTGGTTGTAAGTTTCTTCGTTATTTATGCGTTTCACTTCTATCCTTTGCTAACAGGATGAAGGAAAATCGACTAGACGCAATGCTCGGTTCGTTTTCCTTCGCCGTGTCTGCAACATTATTGCAATCATTGTGTTTAGGAAACTGCATCCGTCTTTCGTTTGATGGACGAGTGCGTATACGATTATCCTTTTATTTATTAGCGACTTTAGGTTTAATCATTGCTATCTGTCAATGTAGGATCTATGTTTAACATTAAGGCTTCTGGAACTCACATTTATTTTTCCGATCATATAATCATAAGTAGGTAGATATGTCGATGTAAGAGTAATCTTTAACTCTACTAACTATGGATGTACCAACTAACTCGCGCCCCGTTCGCGGACTCATTTTTGTACAAGTGTTTTTACTTAGGCCCAAAGCGGAAACGCGTCACAGGAATTTCGGACAAACCTTCTCTCACATTTCAGAAGATTCTTTGGTTTTTCCGCTTTTCGATATTTCAAATCATAATGCGAATGCAATAACTTTTAATTAAAACAATTATACGACATTTTCATTTTTGTACTTTGTTATTGCGAATTTAACCCTTGACTACTAACGTTACGTATCGAGAAGCTTATCCATCTTTACTTACTTTTTGCATAATAATAATGAAACTATGGAAGTTGTTTTGTATACTTTGTAAGGTATGATTCTCTCTGCAAAGGGAGAGTGTACTCAGGTATTTACTTCTTTACATGTGAAATAAACTTGTATTATACAACGTCGTAATATTGACATTGTATTAATGGAAAAATCAGTAATACTAGGATTTTTTTAACAATTATTTTTTATTAAATGTAGTGAGAATATATAATGATAGAGAAATATATGAAATGCATTAAAGAATAATATTACATTGTTCCATTAGGATTAACGTTCTTTCATTGACTATTCTACAGCAGTTAAAATAAAATTGTGAAAAACCCGGATTAGTTTACTCGAAAATACGATACCTATTAGTTAAAATGGAACAAAAGACATAAGTCTTTCCTTACGACTGATCTAAATATAGAAATCGCTTTAATTAATACCTGTAATTGAATCGCTGTTTCACATTGTATAATTTTCAGTAATGTTTAATAATGTTCAATGTTTATTAGTAATGAGTAAACAAAAGCAAGAACTACATAAAGATAATTTTTATTGATATATTATTTTGTGATGAAACGTGCTATTACGTACGCACAGAAATCGGAAGGATTAATTAAATTAGTAGTGAAGGGTTAAGATATTCGTTCGTTACAGAAATGTACATAAAGTAACGTAAAATTTGACGCTTTGATTTTCGGCTTTGCAAATGCCAAGGAGAAGGTCTCTCATGTAAAAACAGACTACCGCCTTTATTTGACTCTGTGTTGTATATATTAGAACAAATTACTATTATACATATTACAGTATGAAATTGAATAATGGTGATGATATATGATGTGTCGACGCACCAAACTCGCGATTGGTAAAGAACACTTTTTCGGCGTCTTTACCGTCCGCGAGTCGACTGCTGAAGACCTGCTGTTATTCATGTTCAAAATAAAAAAATCTATTAAGAAGCAATGTATCGTTTAACTCGATGGTTAATGTTCTCACCGGCATACTGCACAGAATTATCGATAGGATACATGTAACATGTTCACACAGTACCGATTTCTCTTGTCCGAGACTGAACTCTTCGATGTTGGGAAAGACACATATTTTACTTAGTGACTTTGTATCACATATTTCCGAAAAATAAACATTGTTTGTCAAACCACATTTCTGTTCGTTTATTTTGGGCGACAGCTTTTGAACAGTACGCTGACAATAAAATATTCGAAAACCTTTCTGGCATCGAAGATTTGACTCGAAAAGAAGAGACGAATTTCGTATTTATGAAACGTAAGAAAAAAGAATTTAGGAAAAATCAATACTCGATACTTTTCGCGCGAAGTATGGAAAAAATCCACGTTCCGCTTTTAGCACCAATGAGACACGTCGATTGACACTGCCAAATTATCCTCAGATGTACTCGAGAACAGAACTCGCATCACTGTGAATTAAAAACCGACATCTCAATCGCAATTGCGACTATGATACTCGAATAATCAAAAAAAGCGAGGCGAAAGGGATTCGACTGAATATACAAGACTTTTAATAGGACGACTTTTTGAAGTTTGTACCTACGATTTTACACAGAAATTTTAAAACTTCTTAACGACTTGTTGCATTTCTACACGAATTTACAGCTAATGTCACTTTTCCTTAATCATCGAAACATAACAAGTAAGTGACGAGTAGGCCGAATGTTACATTTTGAATTTATTGCATAAAGTTTACACAACGATCTACTTGCAGTTCTACTTTCAACTGTCAGATGTCACTTGCCGTTACAGAGTACTGACTAAAACGCTGCATTATTACTAGATATTACAGCGATGCGTTGATGTACAAATATTCATTGTGGTATAACGCTGTTTCTGAACATTCTTAATCTTATTTTAAGGTTAAATGAATCTATAAAATACTTAAGTTTCGATGATCATGCTTAAGCATGTTACATACGCATTTTTTCCAGTCAATAGGTAAATGTACGTTACACAGAATGTTACATACGAAAAAATCTAACTTGAAATAAAAGTGAAAGAAATGATTCGTATCCACTGAAAGATTATACTGTAATGTATATGGTATATTATAAAAGCATGATCGTTGGCCATACAATGGAGTATATATATAATATATATAAATATATATTTATGTTAATATAAGATTAGGTCATATGATACTAACAGTTACGAAAATTTATTGAAACCTGAAAAGCACTTGAGGAAAATGCAATTTGTGAAAACAATCAATTCGAGAATCAGACTTTTATGAGATGAATTTTAGTTATACATAATAAATTAAACGAATGTGTTAAGGGCTGGGGACTATATCGAACGTGTAAATAACGTTTGAAATACATAGAAGAGTGGAATAAAATAAATAAGTTTATAAAGTTGTCTCTAATATTTGGTTTCCTCTCGATTGTATAAATGTTACTGTAGAGATACTAACAAAAGTCTAAAACATCCTAAATAAATAGTAGTGTTAACATACATTTAATAATGTACTCTCGAAGACAGTAAACCCGTTAAACAGATTAAAATCGTTATGTACAGAAAATAATTGAATGCTTACATGAATCGTTGTATGATTCTTTTCCTTATTTGTATTTCACGTTAATTTAGTTTCTGAACAAATCAATGTAATATATTAATAATAATAATATATAAAATACAGAAATTACGTCAATTTCTTCAATTCATGCCTTGACATATTTCGCCTGGCCCTGAACCTATCGAATAATATCCATGTACTTTTTACTTTTATATTAACAAACGTGAGGATGAAATATTATTAAAGTTTATTAAGCACGGTATGTATTTTTGACCATAGAAAAGTTAAAAAGAAATAAACAAAGGTTGTCATCTTTCTTTTGTACAAAGTTCAAGTTGATGGCGGACTGGATTCAATAAATAGGTATTTTTTATTTATTTAGATAAACAAAAACATATGACGGTTTAGTATATTATTAAGAATTATAATGTATTCTTTGTATTAATTATAAGTATGACGTGATATGGTTTAACATTCTGCAGTTAAGTTTTGGACGCGATTTGATGCACGAGTATGCATCAATTTATCAACTTTATCACGAAACAAGAATATATAATAGGGATGTAAATGTTTCGAGGTCCGAATGAATTACTAAAACATACTGCGACAGAATAAAACGAATGTGAAGATGAAAAACATTTTGTATCTGTGTTCTCGACTGCTATTGTCGATGAAACACGATAGCGAAGAGCGTACGATTTAACTGAGGATTTAAGTGAATTTAATATATAGAGAGCTGTATGTAATAAATAAAAATTCATTCATCGCTATGATATTATTAGGAATTATATGATTTTTGAAATAAAATATTTGTTTTAAAACATTCGCTTTTGTGTTATTAATCCAGTATATTCATCAGATTATCTATTTCTGTTTTATAATTTGTTATACTAAAATATACCTTCATTTTTCTACGATAATTAATTTATTAGAAACCATTATTATTGGCATATTTTTTATTTGTATTAAAAGGAATGATGGACTAAGTATAAACTCATTTGCTAAATACACGTTTCACTTATTTTTGAAGTAAAAATACGATGAGTTTTTGCCAACATGGTTGTTTGTATTCCATCTAGAATGAAAGGCTTTTTACGAAATAAAGTTTTCATTCATTTTCAGGCCGATCAGCATCAAGGACCGTCGGAGAATCGTGAGTACAAAAAATTTCTAAAACACGAGAGTGATTCAAATGTGATATTCGTGTCATTATATATATAAATCTGCTGCACTTATCGTAACTAATATTGTACGTTTACACACTGGTACCTGATGAGTTCGCTTGTGTTTGACTCGTTTTTTTTTCTTTTTCGATGGCATTAGGCATCAATGTTGATTGAAAAGAAACGAATAAAAAGCGTAGATTTATTCTAGATTAGTTCGCATGAATCGCACATTTTCAGAGACTTAGCAGACCCAGCAGACAGCGTTAATCTACTACACTTCTACAAAACCAAAACAGACGATGCCAGTGTGCGAAGGCAAGATGCACTTTTTATTTCTCTTCCACACATTTGCTTGTTCATAGTTCTCGCACCAACATTATTCATGGCATAATATGTCTGTATCGTTTCTACCAGTGGGAAAAATAAGAACAACAAATGGTTTTGATTATTTAACAACTTATTTACACCAGGATTTATTACTCGAAAATCTTGCGAAAGTCCCTCTGAAATGCGAAGTTAAGGAGTGTAAAGTTGTTGATGTGAAAATGATTTTCAACTTTCTATTTAAAAACAGTTTTCAATACACTTACGCGCTTTATGATACTGTCATTGGTAAAAAATGTTATAGCTTTGTCACAAAAGATCAACATTTTATCTTCTAAAGAAACAAAATAAATGCTTTTGTAGAAATTTGATAAAGCTGAAAGAAAATGTCTTTTTAAAAATATAAATAAAGTGGAAGTAGTTCTTCAGATATTATATATATATTTTATTGATTTTTAAATCAGTAAGAATGACTTTATAATGCAAATAAACTATCATTTGAAAATATTATCAAGATTTTGATTTTAGAGAACATTTTATTTAAAAAATATGAAAATTTGTCATGTTCTTTCCTGTATACATTTTAAGAATTTCATAAAATAAAAGATGTAAGCTTTGTTTTAAAAAATATATTCGTATATGTATAATGGTATTTCAACCTCAACTTTTTTTTATAGAAACTTTATTCACAAGTTTTACAATAAATAAGGAATAAAATTGAAGTAAAAAATTGAAA
>JABFPT010000080.1:61073-74895 GCA_022817245.1 Nixonia krombeini | reverse complement strand
CGGTGTCCAGGGAGCACCAAGTTATAAAGTGGTCACTACCTCGGCAGAAATTGATCGATCGCTTTGAGATACTTTCGCTCTTATCTACCTACAGGTATATAAATAAGTAGAAATACGGTTCTCAATGCCTCAACAGCTAAAGAAGCTTTTCATACATTCTTATTATATATCACTGGGTTTAAATGTAGGTACATCAAAAAATGTAAGGCAAACGTTCTTCTCACAGCGTCGCGTATCGCGGAGCTCGACGAAAGACCTCCGCTAATATTTTTCTCTTTTTTTTCATTCGTAGTTTTTTCTTTTTTTTTTTGTTTGTTTTCTTCGTCTTTTGCTTTTTTCATTTTCTTATCGCGCGCCAAAAGGCAGACTTTGCACGGGGACAGAAAAGATACTTGATGTACGAGACAGTCCATTCTTTCTTTCTTCTTCTTTTCTCCACTATTCAATTCTAAAGTTATCCAAACATCAACGTTTTATCGTTAACGCGTTACAACCGCACCAACGAAGCATTCATTTATCGTCCACGTTGAAGAAGAGAAAATCTTATAGAAGGAAACACTTTGATCACAGCGAATGCTACATTATCATCTTTCAAACGTTCCAAGGTAAAAGGTGACGAAATTTGGTGATAACATTACCGAAAAGTACGTGAAAAGAAAAGAAGAACGATGCAAGCAGCATTCAATCCACCTATTCATTCCTGAAAGCAGGATACGAGGTAAACGTAATGCACGTTTCCATCGAAGTGGAAGCACGATTATGTAACTTGAAGTTGATATTTAGAAATTGGCAATAAAATATTAAAATATACGCTCGCGGATTCACGTGCAGTTCCACATGAAATCATCTTGCGTAATACGCGTTGTAAAGCGAGAGCCATTGCATGAGGCTCTACTTTCACCCTTCTTATTTCATTTATTAGACTTAATTATTATCAATGTCTGCCAAAGTAGGTACACCTCAAGACCGCCTCGCATCGTACGAAGCGCTTTAGTTTTACCAGCCACTCTCTTTCTTTCTCCACCCGCTTATTCCTCACTCTTCTTAAATCCCTCCACAGAATTGATCTCTTAACTGCTTACTTCATTTTTTCCCCTTTGTTACTTACATCAAGAAAAAATCAATTTCTACAGCTATATGTATGTTACAATTCGATTTTCTAAAGCGGACACAATGAACGATCGTTGGAAGTATCGTAAACCATACACTAAATCTGGACGCGTAAATCTTCGTCTCTAGATACGCTCTAAGTCTCGAATTAACATAGTCGCTAAAGACGTGAACTAGAAAGATGTCGGAAGGACAGCCCTTTTTTTAGTGTAAAGTGTACAATATCTCACAGATTAGTAAGCACTGCTAATGGACAATTAAGAGCTTGAATGACGTGCGACACATATGTTCAGACTTCCCTGTTGTTAACTTTTGCCCAGCAAATCTGCATATTCTCTTTATAAAGCAATGTTCAGTCTGATCATTTTGACTACTAACTTATATGTCAATTTTGATATCTTTCTCAAAGGGAAGAATTATTGGGTGAAAGCTTCGATCGTTCGATCTCAATAATGATTGTCCATCTGGTGCTCGTTATTAGGCAACGCTAAGGAGTTTACTAAAATGCAACTGCAGTTTCTCTTTTTTCAAACGCTGAATCAATACTTTTGCATTGATAAAGCGTTCTCGGAAACGCAGCAACGCTGTATACTTTAAGCGGCGAATGAAGAAAAAACAAATTGTCGAATTAGTTGAGAGCTAAGCACAATCTATGAACAAACACCAGAGAGTCCTTAGTCGAGTCGGAATATACGAATGACATCTTTCGATGCGCGAAAGCAGAATATACTGAGCCATTTATTGCTACGTGTAAGAGTGCTTAAATCAACTACAACGAATAGTTATCTAAAGTAGCATTCCACAACGCCGTCGTTCATATTATATATCTGGCCTTCTAATATGTGCAGTTTATATTCTATATTTTCAGTGTATGTGTTATTTTGTGTGTGTATGTGTTTATATGTATTTACGTATGTATACATACGGATATACATATAACATCGCGATAAAAAGCTGTGATCTCTGAAAATAGTATTGATAAGAAAATCAATAACGGTCGATAAACAGAATCTTATGTGAAAAGCGCACGCAATTGTTAAACGTAGAATATTGCTTTGTGTGCCTCTTGATTTTTTCCTTTTACGGTAATTATATATGCAGTCTCAGTTGAGGTATTTACGACACCTACGCGAGCCGCAGGTACACGGAATCTTAATATCCTCGAAGGGAAATTTATAATCGTATGTTAGTTCTTCCCCTTGGATGATGCGGCGCAGGGCAAATATTAGTATGTGCTTCTTACCTAGGATGTCCACCACTCGAGAATAACAGTTTGGCTGAAATATGAAACAAATTATATTTCTTTAATTTTTCTCTAAAAGTACAAAACGTTCAATTGAATAATGTGAAAAATTAATAACAAAAATCGTAATTTCCTTGTTTACCTCAATTTCAATTTATCACATGACTTAATTGTGAAATATAACTTTGTGCTATCTAGTAGCCCCTACTAGAGTTGTAAGTATTAATAGCAGTATTCTTTTTCACGATTGCTTCACATAGTAAACATGTTATATCATTAACGAGCACTAATAATTTCTATAGCTGATCCTTGATATATTTCTTTTTACTTGCAATTCTAATTAGTTTTCTTGGAGTCCTTTTTATTTTTTAAAAACATCGAAATTCCTTCGCTGTATTTGATTATTTGATGCGCAATAACATTAAACCACAAAAGACAAAAATTTGCTTTGTAAAATAGTTACCTCGCATGAGTGATTTATAAACCTAGCTGCATTGCCTTTCATCGTAGCATCGACGACTAGATGATCGTCAATTTTGAACATATAACATCCTATATTTTTACTGTCGTAATACTTTTCACGTTTATCCGTTAAAGAAGATCGAATAACCTGAAAGTATCATTATTATTGTAAGTATATAGTAAATTATATTGCGTACTTGAGGACAAAAAAGTCATATAAAATATTCTCAAATTTTGTTTAATAAATCAATGTTCAGTTTCGCCAAGGCATTAAGTGACAAAGTATTCTTTCACGTTGAAAATCATTAAATGAAAGTTTGTCTTTTAAGCAAATATGTCTTGAAACGAAAATTCACAAATAACAATACTTTAATGAAAAAAAAATATTATTGTTTTTGGAACAATACATTTAACAAGAACAATATAATTAAAGTAAATTGACGAATTTTCTGAATTATTATTCGTATAAAGTGGACTCTTAGTTACAACTTTTTTTTTAAGTAAAGAAAAAGCAAAATATTTTACTTCGCCAGCGTATTCGATGACCATTTCTCCAGCTTCAATATCTCTTAAGCAAAATAAGCCTCGTCCATGGATATGAGAATGATAAACGCCGACAGATTCTTTAGATGTTTCTTTAAGTATCCTGAACCGCATTGCCATTGGTAAATTAGTGCTTGCAGCTCTCCTATAAACAGCAGTAATAAATTACATCTTCTATTATTTACTATTAATTATATACATTTATCATGTATAGATAACATAATACGATCAACCAAAGATAATATATTAGTCTCACATTGATTAACTTTTATCATCACAAATGTGCACAAAAATTAAAAGATTGATAGTCAGGAAAAGCTGTAAAATATCAAAAGTTAATTTTAAGTACATTAACATGACACAAAACTAATATCACATTACATTAAAAAATTTGATATCACTTTATATCAACACTAATAACTGCTACTATGTACACGTACTTTCATATGGACATGATTTCGTTCTAATGTACATGAATCTAGCTAGTCGTAAACGACTTTAAATGAAATATCTGTCCTATAATTCAATTTTTTCGCACAAAATAATAACTTTCTATTACTTGCACAAATTGAAATAAGATGCAAAAAACGCAGGCACGTAAAGAGTTAATTTAAAAGTCGTAAGCAGTCATGAAAGTTGGAAGTACAATAACTTGTAAACAATGTAAAATATTTTAAAAACCTTCTAAAGTTTATCAAGAATTGTAAAAAAAATTATCGAGAATCAAAAGTCAACTTCATTTTATTTTATTTTTTTGCAAATTTGGATATCTTTCCATTTAATACATTGCAGTTAAATTTAATTAAAATATAATTTTATTTGAGGAAAGTGGTTACACAATACAGAGCACATTTTTTTAATTTATGTATATATTAATGCTTTCAAATTCATGAAAGACATAAGTAATATATTAGTGATATGATTGTTCATAAAAAGGAATATTTTTTTAAATTATAAAGAATTACACATTATAATGATGTATTAAATTTTATAGAAATTAAAAAATTCAGTAATGTGTTCTTTTTTTTTTAATTTTCAAAAATGTTATAATTTTACCTCGATTCCGTTTCCGAAATGGCGATCATTTTGGGTTGCTGTCTGTGTCTAGAAGCCAACCAGCTGAACATGTCATGCACCTTTCGTCCGTTGAACGGTTCTGCACGGGCAGCGCCACTGTCGCATTCAGTAGGCAAATCGTTGTCTCCTTCGCCAGGTTTTGGCGGCTTCAACTCATGAAATTTAGGCTTATACTTAGTACATCTATTGACGTTTGGCAACTGTTCCACCAAATAAACCGTTGCATTGTTCTCCAACCCAAGATTTTCAGTAAGCGGATTGTATGGTAATGGAGGCAAATTGTGAGCTTTCCGCGCGTTTTGCACAGCTTGGAAGACCATGTCCCAAACTTCGCTCATAGATGATGCAGTATGCGTAAATCCATCTTGAGATTTGATCTCATACATAAGACTTGGCTTTGTTAGATTCTTCTTTTGCGTACGATGGTTCATCGTCTTTGCAATCAAGCGCGGCTTCTTTACCGCAATTGGTGGCGGTTTGGGTTTCGCTGTGTTTGTTGTATTGTTTTTCGGTAGCGAAGAAGTTACTTTTTTAACGTCACTGGATTTGTTGGTCTTTAATTCGAATTTTTTCATTGGCAATAAAGGCAACGAAGTGTGGATCGTCGGAGGAGGAGGCACGTTTTCACTCTTTTCCTCAAGAATCGACATTGTCTTGTTTTTCACCTGATTTTTCATATTGTGCGTGATCTTATAAGATCCATCCTGGAATTGCTTTTGTAGAATAATCTTCAATGAAGTATTCTGTATTTTCTCCTTCTGATCAAGATCTTCTTTCACATTTTCTTGAACTTTTTCAATTGCCATAATCTTTTCATCCGGCGATACTTCAAGATTATCTTTTCTCGTATATTCTTTCATTGCTTGTTCCGTCACACTTTCATCAGGAGGTGATTTCTCAGACTCTTCAAGCTCTGATTTGGCTGACTTCATATCAGGTTTAGTCGGTTCTTCAATAATCTTCGGTTTTTCTACAACGTTTCTTGGGTCCTGTTTTGGAATGATTGCCTGCATTGGCAAAACGCGATTCATCGGTCGACTAGTTGGTGTGTTGTTGTTCGTTGGCATCGTCATTTTGTTCTGTACGCTGTTACACAAATTGCTCACTGGGCTGCTAGTTACATTGGCACTGCTACTATTACCAGTACTCATCGCAGTATTACTAAAACTATTATGGGCTGTATTTACATGTTCATTGTTAAACTTATTAACGGTTATAGTTCTCTGCGCGATGCAGTGATTCGGTAACGGTGGAATTCTGGACGAAATGCTTGACTTGATCATGCTGGTATTTTCTGAAACGTGTTTGGAGTCCAAGTAAGGCCGCGCTCTGGTGCTAATTGGTTGTTCAGGACCAAGCAGAGGCTCCGCAATTTTCCACGTGGGATTATCTTGCTGTGTTACTGGGCTAGGTCGGACAGCAACTCGCGGAATAGTGGGTATATTTTGCTGTAACGGCTTCGGTGGAGATGACGATAATGGGGGTGTAGGGTTCAAATTTGAAATGATTGGCTGCATTTCTGGATTTTGAACATGCTTGGCTGACTCCATCATTGGCTGACTGGCAACAGGAGTGATGAGGTTCTGAGAAACAGGAACAAAACTCTGTTCTAAGTTTTGCGAAATATTTAATCGAGTAGTAGTCGGTATGGATTCCGCTGATATGGGTGCAGGCTGTTGGTTTACTACCACGTAACTTCCGGGCAATCCAGGTACGCTTTGAACGGGCTGTACTGCAGGAACGGTCGGTATAGTTGAAACGCTGGGAACGTTAGGCAAAGTAGACACAGTCGGGACGTTCGGTATAGCAGAAACTGTTGGTACATTTGGCATAGCTGGAACTGCTGGAACTGCTTGAACGTCGACAATCGGTTCCATAAGTTTCGACGCCTGGAATACTTGTGTTGTAGTCTGGTAACTACTTGCTAATACCTAATAAATAAGTTTAAAATAAAAAACATGAGTATGTAATGAATCTACTCTATATAATGATAAAAATGAAGTTCACTAAAATATGTGATGATGTAACGAATATTAGAAATCTTACACGGAGAGAGGAAAACATCGTATTTTAAGAACATCCTCAAACTCACCATATTAATTTACTTACTAAAAAATTACTATACATTTTAGTGATAATTACTGAATTTACCATTATGAATTGTTAATAAAATAACGATATAACGTATTATAATATAGTACTGTAATGTACATATTACAACATATTGTAGGTATATCAAATTGTAGTTTTATTTATTCAACCTAAAATACTAACTAATTAGAAAAATTTTTTCTTTACTATGTCACTATTACATCAATTAAATTTGTGCCATCACATTTTCCAGTACTTTTATAATATACGCGAAAAAATATAACAAAAATTAAATTAACACCTGTGGCACAGCTCCAGTCATAAATTGACTCGATGACATGACAGTGTTGCTAACAATAGTCTCCAAACCGTAATACATTGGTTGACTTGACACGAACATACTACCCGTTGAGTCCGTGAACATCTCTAATGTTGGTGTCGAGCTTAATACCAACTGCTCGGAAGAAATTACGCCACATTGTATAGCACTCGGTTGTTGTTGAATAATTGTTCCTAATACAGTTGGTTGCGGTTGTGCAATTTGCACATTTGGCAATACTGAAATGCCTGCGTTCTGCAGTGTCAATAGGTTATCGGAAGATGCTTGAATGTAAGCGCCAGGTACAATCGAATTAGCTGCGATGAATTGTGGTTTAAATGGCTCCGGTTGATTACCAATTGCAGCAATGTAATGAACATTTTGACCCGACTGTTGTTGCTGCTGCTGCGGTTGTTGCTGCTGTTGCAATGTCTCCACATACGTGGACATAATACCTGTGATATGCATTTGTTAATAGTTTCATGCATAGTAATTGATGTATTTCTTTTTGTTGTATTTATGTTTTATAGTAACTAATTATAATAACACATTTACGATTATGTTATACCAAAATATCATATAAATTATTATTAATGATAATTTTAGTTTATTACCAATTAGAGTACTACTTACGATATTAATAACAATAGTCGTGAACCATTATTTCATTTCTCTAAATGTTTATTACTGTTTAGTACAGATATATTTAAGTACATTTTAATTTTCATTATTAAAAACAACCAAATTTTCTCTTGTAACTTTTCAGAGTGAAGAATGTGTCCATTGTTGATATTATTTGTGGTTTCAAAAAATTATAGTACTTTTACACGATGATTGCACATAACTATATAATACTATACATATGTTACCTTGCGGAGCCACTTGCTGCAATATGACTGTCGGTGCAACTGCTCTCTGAGGAGGTTGCTGTTGCAATTGAATGAGAGGCCCATTGTTTGTTACCGTCTGGAATCTAGCACCACAAGGAGTTGCGTGCGTCGCATTCCGAGCATACGTTTTAACTGTCTTGGATCTAATTTTAGGTGTTCGTGGCGACTTTACTTTTGGCATTTTTGATGACTGAATACGTTGCTGTGTGGATTCGTTCACCGTGGAAGTATGTAAATTTGCCGTAGAGTAGGTTGGACTCGAAATGTTCTGCAAAATCGAACCTTCTACGGAATTAATAGGGACGTTATGTGAGGCTTGATCCGTTGGTATTTCTGTAATCTGCACGCCACCCTCCTGCGGTAATACTGTAGCGTTGGGCAATGTTGTTGTAGTCCTCGTGTATTGCGTTTGAACAATCACGTCATTAGTAGTTAATACTGTTTGGTGCACGGTTTCAACGGTGGCGTGCGTGTGGATTTGTGGTGTGATAATTGCTTGGCCAATAGGTTCGATTTGAATTCCCGGATGAGGTGAAGGCACTGATGCCTCCAATGGTGAAGTTGCCTGAACGTCGGGATACTCAGATGTCAACGTATGACCTTCTGAAGGTGACATTGTAATAAATTCGTTACTCGGAGAGAATCGCGAATCTGGCGAAGCTAATTTGTTATCCATGATATCCGAGTCGCTGTCACTCGTGGTCATGATCTCACAGTTGGCTAAATGTCTGTTGTAACTATCCTGCGTTCTATAGGTGCACTGACATCGTTTACAACTTACTGGTCTGTCTGTGACGACATAATTAGAAGAAACGATACTTTCTTGCTTTTCCGAAAATTGCGACACGCAATCATCATCGCTCGAAACATCATCTTCTCCATCTAATTGTGGTATCTGTAATGTAAGCTTTTTTCGCGATTCGGTATCGAATTTGAAAATGTTTCCTGATTCGATTCCCTTCTTACCGTTTCCAACAGTCCACTCGCTGATGCGACTGCAACATGAATCATCATCAGCACCGTCCAATTGAGGAATCAATATTCGCTCATCGAGGTTGTATTCTGGCGAACTACACTCGCTTGAACTACTGCCCGGATCTACTGCTCCGTCCACTTGAACTATTCGCGGTTGTTGTCGTGCGTGCCACATCAATCTCTTATGATCTTTGTTGTCATCTCTAGGTGCAACGATGCGTCGATTAATGCCACTAGAATCCTCGACACAGTATTTCAGTTCTCGGACAGAATCTGAAGTCATGGAGGGCGAATTTGTTTTACCAACCGTTAGGGTAATACTATCGGGAATCCTTAATTCTGAGAATATCGAATCACGTTCTGCGTAACCTATGCTATCAGACTTGATTGCACCACAGTTTCGCGAAAACTTCCTCTTTTTCATGGTAGCATCTAACTTGCAACTCCAAGTTAAGCTGCATGACCTCTGTTGTTGGTTTTTGGGTAGAATATTTGCTGGGATCACCTCGGATTTTGATCGCTTGAGTTCTTTGCTATACAATTTTTGACTTTTTGAATTCATTAATAGATCATCCATTAAGTCTTGCACAGTGTTTTTAGTTTCGAGGTGTAACAAGAAATCATTCTCCGTTTGATCAGTCTTGCTTTTTGAAACATCATCGTTCTCCGCCGGTAAAATGTCATCCTTCAAAAGATCATCGTTCTTCAAATCCATAGCCAGGAAATCCTCATAGCTTGTTTTTGGAAAAATGTCCTGCATTGAAATGCCGTCCAGTAAATCGTGGGGTAAATCCTCAAAAATGGCCTCTTTTAATTCCGGTGGCAGCAAGTCAGTGTTGTTTTGCTCAGCTAAATTCTCATCTACTTCCTTGTTACACACAGAGTCAATTAACGCTTCCAAACTTTGTTTTATTATTGCCAATTCTGCGTCTTCGGCCTGCTTTCGTTCCACCGAGTGATCAATTGTCACGTTGTTTTCAGCTTCCGATGATGTATCTGGCACACAAACTTGGATGTAAGTCCTAATGTAATATCTAACAATTTTCGTTGGATTGGTCGTGGACCAGTAAAGCCGTGTACATTTATATCCACTGGGAATGATTTTTTCTACGGTATCAGAAAATTCTGGTATGATGGTACCAAGACAGTCGACTGTGAGTGATCCTATCATGACTTTAACTTTATCAGGTTCTGCGAACTTTTTCTTCCTGCGATCTAACTCAGCATAAACAGGCCTCTTGAGAATAAAATCCAACTCACTTTGAGGTTTACGGCCGCAATTGGTTGAATGAAGAGAACAGAACACAGTCTTATCATCGTTAAACACTAAGCCGACATTTTTAGCACAAGGGAAATGGAACGTGTTGCCACAGTTCTTTGAACAGCACCCTATGCTCGCACCTTTCTTCCCACATTCTGTACACCTAATCATACGTCCACGAGAAATTGCGCTATGTACATTTTGCAAAGAACCATCAATTTCCTCGAATACTTCATTGGACCAAAGTGCGCAATTCGCATGTACCCATTCGTTTTGTCCACAATACAGTAACCGTCCTTCCTTTGTTTCTTGACCGTCACTCAAACCCTTGCATAAGCAACAAGACCTACTATCCTCGATATGAATATTACTATACAGATTTGTTGATTTAGCGGTAATTGCTTTCGGTGCCTTTAGAATCTCTTCCTTCCAAGCATCCGATATGGGATCATCTAATTTCATTGGCGATATATCGCTAACATCTTTACATGTCTCTTTTGTCGGTGTTAACAATAAGTCTAAATCACGAGTATCCTTTGATTGTCGAATGTCGAACCATGGGAAAACTTCGTGCAATGTTTTGTGATATGCCTGCGTAAGTTCCGGCATACCGGCACGGCTTATCACATGTTCCATGTCACAATGGAACTGGAAGAGCGATCCATACTCGTTACCATTTACTTTACGCTTCACCGACATTAACGTTGGAGAAGGTCGTGCAATTATGTGCTGATCTGAACAACTGCATTCCTTAATATCACTTATAATGAAGTCTTCTTGAGTTAATGTACTCCTTTTCTCAGATTCGTATAGGTCCTTTCTTTTCTGTCGAAGTCGCCTTAAGACACGCCTAGCTCCATCTATCGGGTGCTCATCTACATCCATATCTATTTTACTTGAAATGTCAGATTTTGGAGGTAAATTGGACTCACTTTCCACGGATCTCTCACTTGAGTAGTCTTCTGTATCGTCCGCCTTCGTTTCTTTAACGTTGAAGTTACCACATTCCAATTTTTCGTCAGAAAAATCTAACTTCCGCACACTAGAAATTGGTCGACATAAACACTCCTTGCGAGGACTCCATTTCAACGCTGTGCAAGCTTTGCGATTCTTACTAAGTGACTTAATAACCGCGATGAAGCCTGCCTTCAATTCGGCTTCAATAGCATTCCGCCAAACGGAGTTAGGACTAGGAGAACATTGGCGACACGTGAATTCTACAGAGTCGGGCAAGTAACTCAGAATTTGATACCGCTCATCGGAGAGGCCTTCACATCGAGCATGCACCCAACACGAACATTCATTACATTCCATCATCTGAAAATGTTCATTTTAATAAGCTTAAGAAATAAAAAAATATAAAGGTTATAATATCATATGCTTATATATGGTATTTTCAGTAACAACTATTTATGCTTGGTCGGGAGTATTGAAAAAAACACGTATTTAATATAAAAATTAATAGATAAAGTTAAAAAGAAGAAAAGGTATGATATCTGTTTTTTGTTAGTAGTATTAAAGTAAATTTTCCTTATTCTTCACTCAACAACTTTATACTTTGACTTACAGTTCCTTTAAAGCATCAACCCAGTTAACAGTATACATAATTACGAACAATTATGAAAACAAAAGTGTAAGATCAGTAGACACAATATGAATGGAAAAATATAATATAAATCAGATACATATTGATTATAAATGTCTATTAAACAAGAAATTATTTCATAATAACTGTACAAGCAATAGACATTAAAAAACAGTTAAAGCATATATGTCGCCTACATGTATTATACCAATTTGGAAAAAATTCTCATATGTTATCATAATATTTTACAAACGATTCAAATGTAAGCCTTTCAATTCACAACTAAAATAATGTACTATCAGTTAACTGAATAACTTATTTCTTTAATGTCGTCTGTAACTAAATTATTAATATTATGGAATTTTGTAATACCATTATAGTATTGTTCCTCTTATATGATTTATTTTATTTTTTATTTACCTTGGTATCAAAGTCATTTTCATTATAACACTTCTGGCACAAGGGACAGTAGTTGCCTCGTTGCCTTAGTTTGAAGCACATGGAACATAATGGTAAATTGCCTACGTAGACATTGACTCCTTCACTGCCACAACTTTTGCACTTTATACAATTCTGGCAAACATATGGTCGATCAGGACTGTACAGTCTAGCGCTCACACCCGACTTGGATAAGCATGAATGATGAAAAGATTGTCGACAACGAATACAGGACAATTTAGGCCCAGATCGAAGCTGGCAAGTTTGACAAATGGTACATCGCGGACAACACCAGTTTGGTTGGGAACAGGCATTCCACTCACTGGGTTCCAAACAGTAAGGATGATACGGCTCACAACAACATTGACAGTGAATTAACTGAAAATATTTTTAATATTTTTTTATACGTTTATGAGCACACAATACTTTTAGAGAAAAATCAATGTGATGCACTTATGCATTTAGTTAATCTGAATATTAATAGCACTTGACTAATTAATTTTTTTCCTGTATATAATTAGCACATTTAGCATCAAATGTATTTCTAAAGACTTTCTGTCCACACCACCTAAATTTGTTTACATAAAAAAGTTCGTTACATAGCAGGCATCAATAACAAATGCGACGTAAACAGAAAGTCCAGTACCGACCTGTAGAGATCGGCAAGACGTTTAACGTATTGATATAATTTTTGTAATTACTGGTTCTTTCCCGGCACTTCCGCAAAGATAGCAAATGGCAGGAATGTGGAACAGTTCAGAACCGATAAGCGCAAAGCCTTTAGCTCCAACTTCTGCTGGATCATATTGTTCCCAGAAGTCTATAGATATTGTGTGTACTGGTGCCACGGGTGGTTTTGTTAAAGACCTTGTCTGGAACGTGGAAGAAGTATGACATTAAAAACATGTATTCTTTTTGTGTAAAATTAATTACATATAATGTATTAGGTTGTTCGTCAAGTAATTTTGATTTTTCCGTCAGAGAACTTCATAGTATTTTTTCACAGTCAACTTCACACTTAAGCCGCATAATCATTATGTATTTTGACAGCTGATATAGCAAAGCTTGCTTGTGAAAAAGTTTGATTGATTCTACGCAGTAGTTTTTGGTTGGTGCCCTTTCAATTATGGTAAATGAAAAGGAGCACTTTCGGCATATTTTACTGTTTTACTGTCGAAAAGGTAAAAATGCTGTTCAAGCAGGAAAAAAATTATCCGATGTGTATGGAGAAGATGTGTTGATAGAACGCCAGTGTCAAAACTGATTTACAAAATTTCGATCCAGCAATTTTGATGTTGAAGATGCACCATGTTCTGGTAAGCCAGTTGAAGCTGACGAAGACATAATAAAGGTAGTAATTGATGCACACCGGCGAAATACAACTCGTGAGATCGCTGAGAGATTAAATTTATCGAATTCGACGGGTCATTTATTTACTATAAGAAAATCGTCTTTTATTTTGAAAAAAAACGAAATTACCTTCCGAACAACCTAATATGATATGCGTTATTGAACTTCATTAATTGACCGACAATTAAAAGTACAAAGTGAAATTGACTCAGTTACTATTATGCCATAGTAAGGAAAGGAAAACGTATGCAGCGTTTTATCCGTAACTCCTCTTTTTCCCACTTAGAAAAAGAGAAAAGTAAAAACTTTTACTTTTTTACTTTGTCAGACGCAATATGTGTTAAAGAATAAGTAAGTATATAATATTTACTAGAATATTTATTATATTTTGCAGTTTATTATAAGTAAAAGTCTGTTTTCCAGAACAAAAGAGAAACAAATACACTAAGTACGACATCAAATACCCAAATAATTTTTT
>JABFPT010000080.1:26131-48096 GCA_022817245.1 Nixonia krombeini | reverse complement strand
TTTTTGATACAAAAGAATTCATTAAGCATAAGAAATATATAAATTTTTATTTCATTTAACAGAATTTCTTTTTAATGTGATCTGCATTGCATTGTTGTAATCTCATTAAAAGTAATAAAATATATTACATTAAATTTTAGGGTACTTGTATAAACATAGCAATGTCATGAACATACAATGATATTTCACATATATTGCTAATGTTATGTTAATCATCAAAATTTTAATCATGTATTTGAAAAAAACGTTTTACGTTAAACGTATTCTATACGTGAAATTGACACGTGAAATTGTTTGTAACTCCGATATATCTTGTAAGTAACACATTACAGTAAAGGTTTGCCGAGTAAGGGTTTATTCTGTCTTACGAAATTTGATAAAGTCGAACTTATTATTTTGAATTATTTAGAAACTCGTTGGATTGAAAAAACTCAAGTTAAATTTCAATTTTCAACTCTAAAAAAGTGTTGAAAATTTAAATTTTTAATTTAATCAATTGTCATAAAACAAATTAATCAATGTGATAATACCATTGATTAACGTGTGCAAAATTAGAACAAAAATATAAAAAGTAATGCAATGATATTGACTGTAATGTACTGCATGTACAAGTACTACCTAGTAAGAAATGGATCCTCAGTCATGGTAACTGCAAATGGATCTGGATTGCAGAATTTTAACATGTCATTTGGATTATGTAGTTTCACACTTTTTTCCAATTGCTGTTTGTTAGAATTATTATGATCTATCTTTTTACATAAACCCGACAAGGATAATTTAGGTATTCTTACTTCCGACGTAGAAGATCGTAAATTATATCCACCTACAAAAAAAACATAACATTTATTTTTTAAATAAATAATTAATAATTATTCTAAGAAAATTTTGTTACATACATATAGAAATGTTTTTAGATTTTATATCTTAGCAGCATCAAAAATATATATTTTTTATTAGGTAGTTTTCTAATTAATTGCCTTACTGAGTCACGAAAGGAGCATTTACCTTTCAAACTTTTATTTAATTGAACTTTTTTCTTCATTGCTGCAGTATCATAAGTTGAATGTTTCTCTTTATTGACTTTATAACGTTGTTTAGGAGATATTTTCCTAAAACTTTTGTTCTGATTAATAGCCCTGCTTGGTGGTGATATTTCAATTTTGTAAACTTTCGGTTCATCATCTACTTTTGACTTTATAAAACTGCTTTCTTCCATTATCATTTCCAAAGGACCTTGAGAACGCGTAATTCCAAATGCATTAGAAAATTCAGATTTTACCCATAAATCAGCCTCAATGATATCTTTGACTGAACTATTGTCAACTTGCCTCAAAGAAGAATTGAAGGTAGCTTTGTTAGACATTGACGAAATTGGAGAAGAAAAATGTAATACCGTCTTTGTTTGTTCTTCTCTATTTACGGGCATAACTGGGGATAAAGATTCGAACTGGTTTTCTAAATTTACTTGTTTCAGGTGAGCTGTTTTTGAGCTGGTTGGGGATAGTTCATAAGTTCTATTAATATTGGAAGATGTAGACTGATCTGAAATTGCTTCAAAAATAGTAGTCTCAGTAGTTTGCTCAAACTGTGCTCGAATGGTTCTTTGCACAGTTGAACAACCCTCAGGAGAGAATGAAAATTTTCCCATGAATTTTGGAGTAAAATTAATATTATTCACTAGAATAGAGAAATCACTTTTTCCTTCTATATTATCTTTTATTGGTGACAGCGAATTTTCAAACTTCTTTGTTCCTGAATTTTGTAAGTTTGCATAAGTAGGAGCTACATCATATGTCTCCCTCCTCAAAACTTTATTTCTTTCTGAGGTTATTAGATTTTTTGACTCGTTGCAATCAAATTTTTCAGATACTTTGGGTTGGAAAGGGGATAAACAAAACTCGGCATTGATCATTGCAGAAAAATCATGTGGTATATATTCCGACTTCTTTATTTTTTTTGTTTTGTTTGCCTCCAAAGTTGACGTTGGTTCAAAATTCATATTTATATTCTCTTTATTTGGATCAGGAATGGAGGGACTTCGTGATCTTTTAACTTGTGTTTTAATTTTTTCCATAGAAACTTCCGCAGTGTTAAATGTTTTAACCACATTAGTATCAAATGGAGGGACATTATACTTGGAAGTAGACAATACACTTCTTTTCATTTTTTTTGTAGTAATAACTCTTTTTGTATCATGTGCATTTAGTATCAAAGACATGTCATACTTTATACGTCGATTATCAGTCACTTGCAACGTGTCGCGCCAATTGCCAACTTTTTTGGGACACCATGTTATTTCAAGTGTACAGGTATCATTTGATTGGACCGTGAACTCTTTTGTATTAAAACTAATGCATCTTTCATCAGGTGGCTCCTTTGTGATAGTACACTGCAAAGAAACAATTGCGAACAAAAAATCATAGAAGACATCCCTTGTAAATCACTATTAAACTAGCACATGATTACACAAACTTCAAACATACTGGTACAATACATATTAATACATATTAATAAATACTGTATTAATATGTATTTCATTTTTTAGTAGTTAAATTAACTGTTTAGGTAAATTAAATTCTTACAAAAAACTAATACTGTTTGAAAAAAGATAATGTATAAATATTATCAAAAAATGTCAATAGAAATTGATTCTATTGAAACACATTTATGAAGGAATAAAATAGCACAATTATATCAAGTAAAGTTAAATAGAAATTACTGTCTACATTACAGTATAACATTGTGAATATAGCTTTTGCTATTGAAGGACTATTTCTTATAGCATAAGCAATAATGATGTTTACAAAATATTTTAATAACATAAAGATTTGTATACTGTCATTTTTCAAATTCTTAATCATTGAACAACATTTTACATTGAAGAATATTTAAACAAATATTAGGTAAAGTTATTTTAGAAGTAAGAATTTACATTTATGCTTAACAACATAATACATTAATAAAACGACACACTAAATATATTTATCTTCAGTTTTTTCCTGTAAATGAAAGAAAGGGCAATATTGTGAAATAAAATACTTTTTAGAAGTATAATTGGCTTTATAAAAGTAATTGGTGTTACATTTTTATAACTTTATAAGTGTTTTAAGTAAAATGTTTTAACATCCTTGATATACTTTTAATATCCAATGATTAAAAGTATTATAATATTAGAAGTAAATTTATGTTATATCATTCAATTACATATTAACTAAACAAACAAAATGAAAAAATAACTTTATAAATAAGAAAAAAACAATTTATGTTTTAAATAAATTATTAAAAAATGTTTAAAAAGACTACGTTATAACTTTACATTTTTGTTTACAAAAAATGATGGTCCTTTATTTGTATAAAAATGTAGCTATTAACAATATCTACTTACTTTTAAAGTATTTTTATTGACATTTTTAAATGTTAAGAAACATTGTACATTTGTATTTATACAAGTATTCAATGTTATATAAGTTATACCCTGAAAAGGGCCTAATATCTTTTCATAATGATAAACATCCTCATCCTGTAATTGAAACGTATTTAAACATTGTTTTGGAGCTCGTCTTGGTGGTGTAACCTAAAATGTGGATTATTAACTTTAATGCATCTATATAACTGAATAATTCATTATAACAAGACAAATCATTAACTATAAATTAAACTAATACTAAACAAACTTTATATAAACTTTGTAAGCAATTTTTATTAATGTTAAACATTTAGAAAAAATACTTTATGAAATGTAAGTTTACAAATAGCATTTTACAGTTTATAACTTTCTTTATGTTTATAATGTACAATAAACAAAATACACAGCAACGTTTACCTGAAAGAACATTTTGTTAGTGAATATTTTATACCGTACAAACTTTTTGTAACTTCATGTATGGCAATGTAAACTGTAACGTTCTTCAGATATTTGAATCCTTAGTTTTCGTTACAAAGAAGAAACCAAGCAACCAACCTATCAAAACAAATACTATTGAAAAGTACCATACAACAAGCAGTAATGTTAGGTAGTGATTTAGTAATTTCCTAGGGATTCTTCGTTTCATTTTAACTATTAAACTTGCAACACTATTTGCTTTAGTTGTGACCAGTGATGCAGTATGTGAGGATTTCCTACAGTATCGTCGCTGAACACAGAAAAAGGAACTAAAAATTTCCCCTCAACGGTTTATCTCCTCAGCCGGCGATACATCTCACGGAATGCATCATGCATGGCTATCAAATGGTGCGTAGTATGGACGCCGGGACGCATCATTGTTGTAATAGCATCACTGGTTGTAACTCGTGCATAAACTCGACAGCAGAATGATTTTTGATGTTTGCAGACTAGAGTGTACTGCATCAACAACAATTGGATTGTGGTTATCTCTATTAATGTGACATATGTATAGTAATATATTTTGAAAATGTCTGTTGCCCATACTTATTTGTTTGACATTCATAACTCAGGTAGTGAAAAGATACAGAACGTAGAAAATGTTGAATTTGCTCATAAAGAGTTGACGAACTTGACTAAAGAAGCTATAAACAAGATTATCGAAAGTGATCCATTGTTTCACGAATTACCGATTGATCCTACCATTGACGAAATCAAAGCTCAAACTGCTGTGGCCCAGGGTCAGGCTATAACTTTGTATTTAAACCGCGGTTGTCTTCCGAAACTATCTATTGTGGTAATTAAACAAAATATATATATATGTGTATGTATTTCTACTATTATGTTTTTAGATTGTTCATAATAGAATAACAAAATATTCAATTTCTAGGTACCTCCGAACAACACAACTGTTTTAGATCTGAAGAAAGCTGTAAAAAGGCATACAAATTTAGCATTAAAAAGGGAAAATGTTAAGAATAAAATTAGCTGGAAACATGTTTGGAGAAAATATAGCCTTGGCTTCGATGATGTTGTATTAGATATGGATAATAAAAATATAAAGAGTTATGGCATTACCAATAAGAAGGAGTTGCAATATATAAAAAAACGTAGAGAGAAAAATAAAGTATAATACATTCAACATATGGAATAATGACTTGTTACTCATTACGTATATTGCATTTAATAAAAACATATTGCCAAAAAATATTAGTTTATAAGTATCTTAAAGCATTTATAGACATTTAAAATATACAAATTTAGCACACAAATTGAAAAAGTGTTATTTGCCTTTAAAAAACTCTTCTTATGTTTCAGACAGCATAATTAAATGCTTAAATTATTAATAAATGTAACAAATTTCAAAAAGTATTTGAGTCTAAATTTATCATTTAATGACATTGATGTAAGGGAAAAACTTTTATAATTATAATTTAAAAATAATGATGTATAATTTAAGTCACAACTATGATGTGTAATAATAAAAGAACAATGTAAAACTTTATTATTTTTTTATTTTGTAGTTATTCTTCACAATTTGTATAATAAATTCTAAGTGTTTTTATATATTATTCCTCATTTTCTTTTATTGATGCAAAATCTGATGTAGATTTTCCATTCGAAACAGGTTACAAAATCGTGCAATTTAAATGAGGAAGACAATCTTCCAACATTAAACATGTCAATTCAAAAATATCCGACTTCTGATAATTAGTAACAATCAAGTTTTTGAGGTTATGCAACCTGTAAAGTGACTCTACTCCTCGTTCTGTAACTTTTGGACAATTTGAAACATCTAAACACTCAAGATTATGAAATTCTGATGATATTTTATCTATGCACCAATCATCAAAATATTTGTCCCCTTTAAAACTCGCCCACTTAAGTCTACTAAGATTTTGCAGATTGTGCAAAGCTTCATAACGTAATTGCAAATGTGAACAGTCAAGTGACTCAAGAATATAAGTTGGGTCAAACTTAGTTGGCAAGTCAGAGGTACCATCTCCTTTTCGTTGAACCCACACATCTTTTCCTTTAAATTTCACTTTGCCACCACGAATGACAACAAATGTAGCTGCTGCTAAGTCCGACCCCAAAACTTGATGCCTTTCTTCAATGAATTCTTGTGCCATCATGTCAATATCTGACTTCTTCTGTTCCCACCATTTATTAATACCGACAGGAGTAAACTCAAACGATCGAAAATCATGCAACCAATCTTTTTTGGGTTGATTTGGTGCACCAAAGATGGTAGTAAGTAAATTTTCTTCTATTTTAGGAGGTTTGTAAACTGGTGTTACTTTTTTCTTAGACTTTTCCTGTGATGGCTCCATGGAATCATTATATATCGATACCTTTGTAATAATTGTAGGGCACATTTCTCGCAACAGACGACACTTCACTAGGTTGTTAGTTGCAACTATTTGTTGAGAAAACATTTTCTGACAAAACGTTTTTGACACAACTTAATTGTATATTGCTTGGAGGGTGTATTTTTTGTTATTGCTTTCCGCGTTGTCAACTTTAGTGGTAAAAATATTACATACCTCCCAAGTGGAAATTTGTGTGGGCTAATATTTGTCTGACGTTGAACCGACGTCGTTTTCGTTTATATTGGCCATTATGTATTGCTCGATGCAAAATCAATGTCGATCCGATATCAGATAAATATTGGATAGGACTAATTTCCACTCGGGCAGTTTGCACTTTATTTTGCAATATTGAAAATGTTTTTCTTGCGAGTAGTAATAATAATGTAAAGACGTCCGGCAAAGTGTATATGTGACACTGTAAACTACTTAACTTTTCTTACGATACTTATAGTGTCGGTAATTGTGTGATCAGCTGACTGTCACTTCTCTGGTTTCACCAGTAGAGAGCACACTTAGTCAAGGGAAAATTGTAGTCCTGATACTGTGACAGATGGGGACACTATAGAAAATCTTTAAATATCGTGCACTATTTGTCTGGATTGGTTCAGTTTTTATTTCAAATGTGAAGTCAAGAATTTTTTACTACTATTTTACGTTAAAATTTTTTATGTTGGTTAATAAGTTAATAGTAAGCAAGTTTTATTACAATTTACAATGGAAGAAAAAAATATAAAGACTGCGACAGGTCAATTTTCACCCTTCACTGGTAAAGTTTATTACTTACACAATATGACCTAACTTGCAGGGAAATGTCAATAAAGTTTGTTGTTTTGTTTACTGCATTTTTATTTCACAATATTTTTGTGTCATATATTGTTCAGATGTTACAGTATCTCCAGTTTCTAAAGCGAAACAACTCACGGGGAATGTGAGAATTATTCGTGATTCGGTTGCTGAATTACATGGTCTTATACAACATTGGAATGGAAGCTTTTTGGAAGGGGTGGCAATATTAAAAAAAATAAATTCAACAAATCTAGATTGTAAATCAATTTTTGACGATGCTCGTCAAGAATTGTGCGATGAATTGCAGAAGACTGTAGAAAATTTAGTAAGATTACTTTAATGTATTCCATGACATAACATTTTAGTACTTACTTAAGTTAAAAATATATTATCTTATTTATAGGAAAATATTACTCTTGGAATGAGAGATGTAATACATCATGTAAAATCAATGGGAAAATTGTATACAGGAAGACATTTATTTTTTGCATGGCCAATGGAAAAATTTGGTGAATTATTATTTGTTATTTTTTATGTTCCATTTTAAATGAAATCATATAAAGTCTATTGCAATCATGTGCTTTTATTACAGAAAATCTCTGTGAAAAAATATATCAAGTATATAAAAGTGAAGTTACTTTAAAACGATTAATTTCTGAAAATGTAGCCCATTGTAAGAGTGAAATAGAAAGCATTATATATCTTGCTACTTGGACACATGAAAGTAATATACAGTTCAGTTTGATGACTGATATTCAATCAATGCTTGTAGAAACTAGTCTAATGTAACTAACCAGTCAACTGTTGGCATCTTTGGGAAATGTGTATATATATCATGTATCATATATATATACATAATTATATTATCGTTACATCTATTACATATTCTATCACTTCAAATTGCAAAATTGTCACCACTGTTCGATCATGACCAATATATCCGTCATAACACAAAATCATGCCGTTTGTTCATGACGAGTATGCTCCCCGCATACAATTAGCTGATTAAAAATAGATTTGTATATATTTATTAACTTTTCAATAAAATAAATGAATGTAAAATATACATTGTATCGCTGATTATTATTTTTGAAGAGAAATTAACAATGATTACATTTACTTTTTCTTGAATTTTGACAGAACCATGAAAAATGTGATCGTGCTGTCATTTGGCATTGTTCTGGGAAAACCGGTAACATAACCTTACTTTTTTATCGGTGTTTATCTTCTGTTCTTATTAAGAGAATATTACTTTTTGAAATCAAGGAAATATTCGTACATGTATATGTAACGGAAATAGGAAAAACATGTAAAAAATGACGTCCAAATGTATATCAGGATTGCCAGGTACAACATATAGTAAAAAATAACAAATAATTAATAACAAAGTATTACATAGATGCAGTATTACCGTTATTTCTAAATTGTAATTACAGCAGTATCATTTTCCACTGCGATTTTGATAACTATTTGTGCATCCGCCTGTTTTTTAAACTCTTATGATGGAGACTTTGTCTTTGATGACACCGTAGCAGTTGTTAATAACGATGATGTCAAAGACACGCAAATTTCTGACATTTTCAAAAATGATTTCTGGGGGATGAGACTTACACATAAACAAAGCCATAAATCTTATAGGCCACTCACTATTTTAACATTTAGGTATTTTAAAGTAAAATATTTTCTTAATTTAGCTTTCAAAACAAGTTCATGTATACTTGTAATTGTTCCATTAAAATTATGTACCTTCAGATTTCAGTACTGGTTAAGAAATGAATCTCTAAAATCTAGTGATTTTCACATTGTTAACATATTGCTGCATACCATAGTTTGCATATTAACTTTATTTGTATTCAACATTGTCTTGGATTTAAAATGTTGGAAGGTATCATTTTATGCTACTATTTTATTTGCTGTTCATCCAGTACATACAGAAGCTGTAAGTAAACTGTGTTAAGTAAAAACATAAAATAATAAAATTTGTTGAGATAATTTAATAATAATTTTGTATTTCATAATGTATCCAGTGAAATCTAAAAAAAATTATTTACAATAGGTTGCTGGGATTGTAGGAAGGTCAGATATACTATGTACATTATTTATGTGGCTCTCTATTTTGTTTTATAATAGGCATGTTTATGCTAAAAATATATTATTTAAATGCATCAGTATTGTTGCATTTTTTATATGTACCCTAATAGCAATGTTCTGCAAAGAAACTGGTATTACAACTATAGTAAGTTGCTTAAATGTTTGCTTTCGAAATTTTAAGTAAACAAAATTATAAATTTACTTCACTATTTTTCAGGGCATTTGTACAGTTTATGACATTGTAATAGTCAACAAAATACAGCTACAGCGTTTTGTGAAGCTTATGGCTTTCCAATACTCATATGAAGAAATAAAGCAGTTCATAATCTCCAAACATAGTAATTTAATGAAGCGACTCATAATATTATTCATATCTGCGATTGTATTATTATCCTTGAGGTTTAGTATTATGGGTTTTACTGTACCGACTTTTCAACCCGTTGATAACCCCGCTTCTTATCAAGAAAACTATATTCTCCGTTTACTTAATTACAATTATATATATTCCTTAAATTTGTGGATATTAATGTGTCCTGAATGGTTGTGCTTTGACTGGTCAATGGGATGTGTACCACTCATCACTGACTTCAATATACGAATCTTTGCTATTTTTTTGTATTGGACTCTCCTTAGTAGTTTTCTCTATATCATATTTTCGACAGCAAGTAATCGTCACACAAGGTATGTAAAAATTAATATCAGTAGCAGAAAGCAATAGATTGTTTTTTTGGGATTTTATTTCAATGACAAGTGTATTCATATTTATTTCGCAGAAAGGTGACAATGGCATCAGCATTTCTAATCATTACATTTTTGCCTGCAAGTAATTTCTTTTTCAAAGTTGGTTTCGTTATTGCTGAAAGAACTCTGTATGTTCCATCTGCTGGTTATTGTCTATTGGTGGGGCTTGGTCTCGAAGTACTTTGTAAGCGTTTCGCCTCCCCTAGAATTTTACTGTCGTTATATGCTGGTTTAGTAGTGATATTTTTTATGCGCTCCTGGATGAGAAGCAACGAATGGAGAACTGAAACGTCCTTGTTTCGATCCGGTGTAAAAGTTTGTCCACTCAATGCGAAAGTCTATTACAATATTGCTAAAAATGCAGCCGATATTGGTAATATGACTTTTGCAGAAATAGGCTACAAGGAAGCACTGCGGTATGTATTGTTCCCATAAAAAATGAGTGATAATGTTTGTCATTCTTCACAATTAATATGTACTCAACATTTAGACTGAATCCCGAATATGCTCAAGCAATAAATAATCTTGGGAATTTAATGAAAAGTCAGCAGAAGTACGAAGAAGCTGAACAACTTTTCAGAAAAGCTATTAAAATAAAGTAAATATTTTGCCACATTGAGCGTAACTGAAAAGATATTGGATTTGACTAATGATATTTACAATGTTTAGAGAAGATTTTGCAGCAGCGTGGATGAACTTGGGTATTACACTTTCTGCGTTAAAAAAATATGAGGAGTCTGAGAATAGTTACTTGCAAGCTTTAATACACCGATCAAAGTATCCTGATTGCTACTACAACTTAGGAGTTTTGGTAAAAAATAATGTTACTTTTTTGTAACTTCAGTTTATAGCCCTATCCAAAACTCTTCATTTATTAACAAAAATTGAATGTTCGTGTGGAGTATAATTATTAAACGTGATATTAATTTTTATTACAGTATTTAGAACAGAAACATTATCAAAAAGCATTAAAAGCCTGGGAAATTGCAATAAAACAAAAAAAAACCCATCGGAGAGCATGGGTAAACATGATTTTGTTATTAGATGAAATGGGTACGTAACACATTTTTATTATCGTAAAAGAATAAAACAATACAATATATTAATTCTAGGACAAAGCGAAAAAGCGTTACAAATGGCGAAGAATGCCCTAATATTTTTACCAAATGATGCAAGTATACATTTTCACATTGGTAATATATTAGGCAAGAGTGGCAACTTTCATGAAGCAGAAAAGTATTTTGAAACGGCTATACATTTCGAGCCAAATAATTATTTATATTACACAAATTTAGGCAAGTGCAATAAAACAATAAAAACAAGGAAGACATAAAACTACCTTTGTTCACAGTAAAACAAATTATTTACAGTTTAAAAATGCTATTTTTTTGTGTTGATGTTTATTTGCAGGAGTTTTGTATCATCGATGGAATAGACACAGAGATGCCAAGAAAATGTACAAAGAAGCATTGAGAATCAATTCACATTTGCAAAGTGCTCAAGAAAATTTGAACAAATTAGAAGCATTAAAAAGAATTTAAAATCAATTACAACTTTTTGCGCTTATCTCATAGTTAATAATAATTCTGGAATTTCTGTGTAAAGCACTCACAGTTTGAATTTTGAAATAAAACTATATTTTGTGTCATCTGTAACGATATCAAGTGTCATCATTTACCATAAATGATAATTTTTTATCACAAGGGTATGCATATGCTTTAAAATTTCCAATCTTCTTTCCATCAATATAATTGTATGATTTGAAACATGAATCACAGAAGAAACATGGATGATGTGGGATCCTGTCATTATCAACCGTAATCCATTTGGCAGCATATATACCACATGTTGCACAATAACGATTTACTTGAGGCCTTATTCTACTTATTCGAGGATATGCTGATAATGACAATTCATCGTCGTGATTAAAAAGCCTAGCAAATAAAACCATAATATTTAATAGCATATTTATTATATTAATTAATGTCATGATACTGTAATAACTAAATTGACACATAAGACGTACCTCGCATCACTAAAGACAATAATATGTTCACAACGACCTTGATGTTGATAAACCCAAGGAAAACCAAATCTTACAGAGAGACTGTCTATTTTGGTGTTCTCCATTGAAGCTGTTTCAAATGGCCCATAATTATGAGTTAATGACCATTCTCTAATTATATGACTATAGTCAATATTATTGGGATCCCGAGTATCATTGTAAAATACACCTTCTATATAAAAGAATCCTGATTTGTATACATCCTGTATTTAATTTATTAACAAAAATTAGTTTTTATATACATTTTTTTGTACAAGTCTTATTAATTATTCAGTACCTTTGCCAATGGTCCTGTACTTTCTGACAAATTATCACTAACGTCCTTCGAAATGGATAAGTCGGACAGACATGTTATTTTGTCTCTTAATTCAGCTAACGTTTGTGAACCAAGAATTGAAATAACAGTATTTACTGCAATGTTTGTAGATTTCTTTATCACTTTTGTACAGCTTGAGGAAAACGGAAAATATACCCTTATGAAAACAAGAATGTCCTTTCCTGGTTTTGCCAACTTACATTCTGATGTCTTCTTTATTTCATAATTCTACAAAAACAAACAGTATAACAACTTAAAATGGTTTTATAATTTAAGAAAAATTTTAAAAAGTTTTAAAAATTATATTTGTAATGAGCAGGGAAAGGAGTATATTGTTCATATTTATAAAGGATTAAAAATGTTACAAAATAATTCTTACTATAGGAGTTTCACTGCGATACTTCAATATTTTCATTTCTTTTTTTAATTCAGACCTCTGTTTTGCTGCTTTAATAGTTTCAAGATCTGTACCAACAGGTGTATCTTCACTGTCAAAAATTTCCTTCCTCCAGGTCACCCTTTGCGTTGTACGTTTTTCCACTTCTCCAGGAACAGTTAAGTGATCTAAACTATAATATAAACTTTTCATAACTTAATACTTCATATCTATAATATCTTATTTTTTAATAAAAATTAGTAAAACTGCATTATTAAGTTAAGAGATTATTTAAAAAACAATTTGATAAAGTTTATAATAATAAAATTAATAAATTATTTAATCAACAATATTATTACCTGCAATAATCTGACAAAAGTTTTACTTCTTCTTCCTCGATTACATCAATTCCCATAAAACTAAGTATATCTCTCTTCGAATTATCCACAATTGGAGTTAATAACCTAGAGTACCTGTTAAAATAAGATTTTATGTCAACTTTGGCTGATGTCTTATAAGCATTTTCATAAAAACCATTGTAAAAAATCGAATCTTTTTCTGCTTCATTAGCTTTCACATTTTCACAATTTTCGTCTATTTCCATCTTTCTTTTAGACTTAGGAACAAGGGACTGATATAAGTATCACCATTCACAAGCGACACCAGTAGCAGGGTATGGAAGATGCCGTAACTTACGGGCCGTAAGAGACAACCGCCTTCTACCCTTCACATGGATAGCACCTTAAACGGAAATACGATGACATTGTAGTGGCGGGAATGGCGCGAAATGAAAATCATTTTTGAAATATTAAAAAATATGCCACTATTGATATGCCCATCCGTACGTGTGCTTTCGTTTGGTTTCGCCAGCACTTGGCATAGCTCGATCTTCCTCACTTTACACTTCTCTGTATTTCGAAGTTCCACCCAAACTATCCCCTCTAATGCTCATCATGCTGAAGGAAAAGAGAAGAGATGCTCCACATCGAAATTACACGTGTTGTCGGTTCGATAATATACTCGATAGCGCTCGATAGAACTTGGTGTTTTTTGTCGTGCTCTTCCTCTCTCACACTTCTGTACCTAGATTACAAATGTTTGTCCCGCTAACTCGTTGGGAACATGGGATATGTTCCTGCGATCTCGGCTGTTTATTGCCAGCAAATAATATGGTTTGAATTAATGTGCCACCCTCCACCATTACAGTGTTCTTCGAGTTCGTTCTAAGGTCCTACTGTAGGTGTCAATGATTGTCTAATAATCCTTACTGGACCTTCTCTTTCCTGGCAGTAACCTAACCTACATTGCATATAATTACAGTTACAATGCTAATCGAGTAACTGAACGTGCTATTAAACTTTATGAATCATTTTAAATATATTAAGAAAAAGTTTTAAATTTAACTGTTCTGGTTCTTTTGAAATCATGAAATAATTTTTCTTTTATTCAAGGAATACGGTTTTTAATACTCCAAAGTGCTTTAACTTTGGCATTACAAAGAAAAAAATTTTGCATTTTTTGCCTCCATTGTGTCTTGAAGAAAAAACATGAAAGTGAATGCTTATTAACAATTTTATAATAAAGAGGATATTTTTGCAAAAGCAATTTCAGTTTTCAACATAAGAACAAAATCAGAATTGTTACTAATAATACAGATATAGTACTTTAACTTATAGTGCCCTGTAGGCATTAGTTATGAAGAATTTTTTAAATTACAAATGGATTTTAAACAATATCAGTCTCTACCACCTCGAGTAGAAGGAAAAGTTCACGGTTATTTGAAATTAACCATTGATCAAGTTGTTTGGTCTCAAAAGAGTCCTGGAGATGTTTCTGTATTAGTTTCTTGGTGGGGACAAAATGACAGTGTTGAATTCAGGTATACTAAGATTGTAATTTCTTAACTTTATAATGTTAAATGTTAAGTTAATATAAAATGATAGAAATATGTCAAATTATATGTAATCTAATAAGGCTAATATAATTTTATTCGCAGACCTATTGATGTCAAGTCTGGTTCGTTTAAACTAGAGAACTACACAGAGAAATATTATTTAATAAGAACAAACAGATCTCTTTTTCAAGATTATATAGGTAATTGCGAATCTTTAAAACTCGTAGTACTTATTCAAGAGACAAATGAAGTCATTGGTACTGCCCATGTGTTTAATTTATTAGATATTTTCAGTTCAAAACCTTTCTCAAGATATTTTCCAATATTAAATGAGAATAACACTAGATTGGGAGATATACATGTCTCTGTAAGACTACTCAATTTATCGAAAAGTTTACATAGACATAAAATGGAATATGATTTATTGTCCAATAGAAGTGAAATGAAAGGTATGAAATATAAACCATACAAAAGTGAAGAAGACAGAAACCTGGTATCTGTTAAATATGATTACCCACATGATAATAAGAGTACAGAGCAATTTGAAAATATCTATACAACTATATTAAAAAACAATGATGGTAAATTTAAGAAAACTGACTTAGAAAAACCAAAAAAGTTCAATATAGAAGTGACAGATAAATTAGTGGCTCAAGCGATTGCTAGAGCACAAAGACTGAGAGGTGTAATCTTAAAACAATCTCAAGAAGATGAGCAATTTATTATAAACAACAATGCTTTCTTTGATACATATCCAACAAATAATGTTTTAGAAAATGAAGCAAAATTATGTGAGTATATACTAGGAAATGACATCACCGCTTATGATGAGTGTAAAGCTTTAGACACTTTGAAATCTACATCGCCTACTCCAAGTTTAATTAACTTTATATCAAAGGAAATTCCTCAGTACTATAACAATGAATTCACATTGAACAAAGAAGCTGCTTTATCTTCTGTAGCAAATGAACAACACAGTACAGAAAATGAGTCATACAAATGTGTTCATCATTTAAATTTCCAGTCAAAAGGTTTGTATTAATACATTTTAATAAAATTGTTTAAGATTGTATATCTCGTTAATAACTAATTTTTATACAGAGCCATCTCCACTGGATTATGTGGACAGTTTCAAAATTCTTGTGGAATGTTTAACATTAAGTTCTGCAGGATATAGAAGAGTCAAGTCCTCTTGTCTGTCCCGTATGTAAATGAACTATTGTATTCAATTATTTATCCTTAAATTACTCTCCTATTTATCATATTTGATTACTTGTAACAAAATACATTAAATTATTATAGGAGATAATGGAGCAATATCTACAGTAACATATTTTGTTCAATACGATCCAATATTTGCAAGTCATAATGATCAGAAAAAGAGATTTACAAACGAGAAGAAGATAGTTAAAATTTCTTCAAGGAAACAATTTGGCGAAGGTAACATTGATAATAGTAAAGTACGTACACAAATAATGTATATATTAATTTACTGAAGAATATATTATTGCAGCAATATATTTCAATCATAAAGCTGTTTATAATGTACCAACGTCCTGTTTATATCTGAGTATGCCCTTGAAGTTTAAAGTTTACCACAGGCATTTCAATCAACGATCACCAACAGAACTGGGAATAGGATTAATGTATGTAAGTGACAGTACAGCCACTAAATATTTAAGTACAACTCAAAGAGTAGCTATTGTAAATAAAGGCATTAAAGTAGGTGAACTTAAAGTCACAGTGGAATTAGGATGTGATGGTGTTCATTTTGGAAAAGAATTTGTTGGTAAGTTAATAAAGTTACTCTTACTAATTTTCTCGAATGTTTAACGACTTATACAAAATTTATTAATCTAATATTGTCTTCATTATAGATGCAATATTAGGTGAAAAAGAAAATATTCCTGTTTTGGAAGATACAGCCCTTGTAAACAAAGAAAATATGCGATATAGATCAGCAACTGGGACAGAATCAAAGCCTAACAGTAAAGTTACTGTAGTACCTGCAAAACAACTAGATTGTGTCGGTAGTTCAAGTATCATGGATTCTAACGATGGGAAATGTGCAATAGAACATACAAATTCAGAAAACTTTTGTAAGACTAGTACAACAGATAATAATTGTAAAGACAAAGTAAGATTAAATCTTTTGTAATATATTGATTAATTTTATTTATAATAAAAATAATATTCTTTTATTGCAGATATTATTGCACGGTTTGATTTACATTGCAAAAGGAAAAGATTTGCCTGCATTAAATACATACTTAATTTGTCATGCTTTTTGGCGTGAAGACAAAGCTACTAGTCAAATTTGTTTGAATACCAACAACCCATTTTATAATTTTCACCAAGTATGTTTTAATTTTACGAACTTTTTCGTTTGAATATATTACTTATAACGATTTATTACATGTAAGAACTAATTTATTCTTTTTTAATTATAGTTAGTTCCTATAATTAATGGTCCCGATTTCCTGGAAAGAACAAAGGAGAATTGTATAATAACAGAAGTATATAGTAGAAATTCCAACGGTATTGATAGCCTTTTGGGAATCGCTAAATTACCTGTTCATCAATTATATATTGCTCTCAGAGACCCGCTCATACTTCCACACTTAATGAAATCTAAAGTAAGTTTCTATATACAATTTGATATAGAATATATACTATACTTTATGTATGCCTCGTATAAACAAATCCTTTTTGTTTTTAGTATCCAGTAATTAGCGTAGACGGCTGGGTGAGTATAAACGATCCAATAAATGGTCACAGTTACGGTCAATTATTTGCCCTAGTCGCGGTTGGCACGGCAGATCAAATTGCTCTTTTGGAAATGACGAGAGGTCTTCGAGATTCGGCAATTTCTCCCAGAAAGTTGCGCGAATGCACGCGCAGTACGTCAGAACACAGAAATGAAATGACATGTACAAAAATCCTATCCGAGATACAGTGTAAAACGTCCGACAATAGTGAGAATAAAAGAAGTCAAGAGTGTCAAACCGACATAACCATGGTACAAGACATAAGAGAACACGAAACTTTAGACGTGGAGCGTCAAGCCGAAGATAGTACTGTTCATACCATAGTGGACAGATTAGCTCAAGTTATGCAGGGCCGCAAAATCTATCACGACGCACAGACAGATATGTCGGATACAGCGGAGAGGCCGTCAATGGAAGTTTTAGAACCTTTGGATTCGGTTTCCCCGCGAAACAACCGACTTTTATCATCTGATGAAAGCAGCATCGATGGTCCTGTAGATAATTTCCAAATACCTAGTACGATGTATAGAAGTGTCGGCGTTGGTGCTGAGTTTGTTGAGGATACTAATAACAAAAGCATAGATACATCTGATACGCAACAACCCTTGTCGAACGATCAATCAGAATCTGAGGATGTAAATGAAAATTATACGTTCAGAGCCACAGTAGAAATTGAGCGTGCCTATCACCTACCCACACTAGACTCGTTAGGTGAAGTTGAACCTAGCACATATGTTACATTTCAAGCAACAAACGACAATTCGAAAGATACTATGAATTTTTGTCATGTGACGAATGTTTGTTTGAAAAGTTGCGCACCTGTGTGGAATTGGAAATGCACTACTAAGCTACCAAAAGAATTGGTACACAATGTAAAGAACATTTTTATATAAATATTTACAAATGATGTATCGCATTGTTTGAAAAAAGCATTATATTGATAAAAAGAATTGTGTACATAAACTTTATTTATTGTTTAATACAATTTCAATTAATTTATTTTAGAAGGAAAAAAGGTTAATGTTTAAAGTATGGTCATTAGTCGATCCGGACTCAAGTGTACAAGCAAATCCAGAGAAAGACACTTTTCTAGGAGTAGCCTCTGTTGATTTGTCAATATTCATGTTTGGTTCCCCTACTTTAAGTGGTTTTTTTGATATCATTCACTCTTCTGAAGTGAATGGACAAATTTGGGTAATCAATGGTTTTTCTTATTTCTGTAATAGTTGCAATAATAAAAAAATTTACATTTATAAACAACTAAAATTTCTTTTAATTAAAATATAATGTACTGTTCAAATTAATGTGCTATTCTTTTTGCAGGTTTGTATAACACCTGTAGAAAATATTGCCCCAATCGGTAACTATTTTAAATCCAATTTATCGTACAAAACATCTCACTTGCCTTACTCTAATGTCTGTCCTCAAAATCCAACTATTAATAATATCGGAAGAGAATTAGAAATGGGATCTACCATCGGTGATGAATCAATATCTTTTCTGTCTCAATCACTAAAGTAAGTAAAATAAACGGAAATGTAGTAAATTTATTTTTTGTTCCATTAAATATGTAATGTAGTATAAATTAAATATATAGTTTACAAAAAATTTGTAAGCAAAATTCTATACTTGTAGGCAAAAACTGACAGAACTGAATGAAATAACTATGCGTCTCCGTTCACGTCTTCACGACGTGACTAATAGCGCTTTTGAGGATGAATTTGAACCGATTGATTCGGACGTGGAAAATGAAACAGTTAACAACCAACAGTCAAAAAAATCTTTAATTCAAAGCAGTAATAAACAATGGTTGTCAACACATCAGATACAGAATAACCGTCTGACAATTGCAGATAATCGATATACGAGCAATTCAACTTCCCACAGAACAACTTTTGAGAATGATAATTACAGTTTCGGTAGTTCCAAGCAAAATGACTACTGTATTAATACCGTCGATGTTAATGACTGCAGTTACCAATCTAGATCCAGTTTACTAGAAAATAATGGCAGTTCCACGATGGCCGACACATATCCTGTAAGAGGAACACGAGTGCATATTAATCACTTATTGGACAAATTGTCAAATCAATTAAGTGTACCGGTGGGACCATCGCATTTCCCTGTCAAAGGAAATGTTATTGACTTATTGAACAGTTTACAACAAAACAACAGTAATCAACGCGATAATATTAATAACAACAATAGTAACAAAAACAATAATATATCATCTGAAAATAGAAAAGTGGAAAAATGTACAAACAGTGTGCCCACTCAAACAGAAGCAATCGATGAATATCCAGAAGCGATGACAAAAGATGAAGAACCTGTTCATAGGAGAGTTAAAATGTCAACTATTATTCGAGAAGAATTAGTGGAGTTGGAAAACAATGACTCCGAGGAGTACGACGATTTGTCTAGGCATCTAATGACTTCTAATGTACGATATATGAATGCTACAGACAGTTTTTTCAATCCTTTACTTTATGGGCATTTAATTCCTGACGTTCCCTTGTCAAATCCTGCAACATATAGCTATACTGTAAATCAGTTTGAAGCGCAAAAGGGAACCAGTCCAGAAAATGAGACGGTTCAGCAACTTGATAATCGGTATACGGAAACTTTCAACCTCACTGTGAATAATAGCTTGCAAAGATTGTGGAATCTCACAGAATCTAACGTTTCTGAAGACGAGAACAATCGTAGCATAAACCAGAAACCATCCAACATTTCAGAGATTACCCGGATGACGCCATCTGGCGTCTCTAGTAACTTTGATGGAAATATCGATGTCACCGTTGTGCAAAAATCGAGTAACGATAATTTAATGGCGAGGAATGTCACCGAGACTTGCTCGTTATCGCCGCATTCAGAATTATCAAACACTTCGTTAGATAAGGAGTCAGGAAGATTAATTCAAGACGAGGACGATGAGGCTATATTAACATCACTAGGATCCACTACGTCTATTATATCTAGACAAGCACCAGACGGTGGCAACCCTGTGGAAGAAACAGACAATGTGACTGTCGTCAGACAGGACGAAACACAAACTTCGCTTTCAAGTAGTAGTTGAAATATTCGCTGATAAATAAGTCAGATTATACATATTTTTTCTTCTTTAATATTCCTTTGCATATTTTTATTAAACGAGAGCGCTATTGATAAAATAACATTAATTTGTGATTACTACAGCAAGTACTGATTTTGTACAATGTGGAACACTAATTTATTTTCTGAAATATAACCGCAGTTATCTGTATCAGTGGATTTTGTTAATTACAAAGAACTTAATTTAAATACGCAACATATATATGAGAAAGATTAAACTATTTAAGTAATAATTCTTTTGTCGTTCAACATTCCACATTAGTGCATCCCTGTAAAAAATGTAGAGTTATTATTTTGGGCTTTTAATAAAAAATTAGTTCACATTTAGTTATGAAATGTTCGTAAGAATAATGAAAGTAAATACATTTGTAATGAGAGAAATTTGTAAATTTATGATATTAAATATCTCAAAAAGGTGTACCTTTCTTTTACTATAACATTGTTATTCAATTCATAATTATTTCCAGGTACTTTTCTTCTTTTTTCTTTTATTAAGCTTGAGTTTTGTAAGAATTATTATTATATTTTATATATTTTTTTTTATATATTCTTACATTTACTACAAAGACACATTATCTCTTAAGGTAAAGATTGCTAATATTTTTACTTACGAATATTCTGCGAATATAGGTAATTTCTATATATTTTTTCGAGTAAAGCTTCTTTGTAAACATATTTAATGCAGAACTATTCATCTAAACAAAAGCCTATATATGCTTCTTTTTGTACAAATTTTCTCATTATATCCGGATGAATTAGCCACATCTTCGCACTTGTTCCTTCGTGGGAATGAATATCAAAACAGTCACGCAGTTTCTGAAATATTTGTGTACAATGTTAAAGACAAATTGAAGCATTCAGTTCATTGTATTATGTAAAGCATTATAAAATTTTAATAATAAGCATATGCTACTAGTAAACTGTTTTAATCATTTGTATTTTTACTCGAAATTGCTGAAGAGTCTTTGTTTTGAATTGTGTAGAATGACCACGTTCTTTTATCATACAACTTCGACATAAAAACATTGTATCGTTCCAATGCCAATAATCACCGACTGGTTGTTCATTACAAATGGAACAGATGTCTGTTCTTCTATTACAACATTTGATTTCAACAGCAAGACGCATTTTTGCTCTGCCACCAAAACTGTGTTCGAATATTATGCCCTGTTTTCGACGTTCAACATACATTCCTGGTCTATACATTTATAAATAAATAAGTTTTTGACAAAATAACAACTCATCGTAATAAAATAATTATAATTTCATTAGTATGCTCGTAATTATAATACCGCTGCACCACATTTGTGTGTTTAAAAAATTTTAAAGCACGTAAAATTAACAAAATTGAGATACCCAGGGGTTTTATTGACGGCAGCGTAACTTCTTGAAACGCTTGAACCGTAAGAGCATTTGGATTCTGTTGATTTTACAACGGAAAATCTAACATTGTAGGCACAAGGAGCAGGATATTCGTTCGACACTTTCAAAGGTTTCCCATATCTTGCTAGACCACTGTATCCGTTTTTGCTTATACTTTTTGGGCAAGGCTGGAATGATTC
>JABFPT010000080.1:0-26034 GCA_022817245.1 Nixonia krombeini | reverse complement strand
GATTATTAAAATTTCATACTTGAATATTTATGTACATTAAGAATTAAAGAAGAAAATATTTTTAGCAGCAATTCTCTTCGAATGACGAACACCTTCATGTGAATACTTTTAAATGATTCCGCAACGTTATACGTCCATGGAGCAATGTTTGGATACTCTTCTGCAATGTACTGTTGCATAAGTGATGTCATGCCTTTCCTCGACAATATTTCTCGTGAACATCCTGATCCAAAACATACTTTTTGTTTTTCTTGTTTACGCACAATATATTCAAAACCTGTTTTACCAAATAGAATTATTTTATGAATTTCACTGAGTGCAGTGATTTTAATTTTATTGTTCTTTTTTTTTATAAAAGTACAGCTATTCATAAAATAGATTATCTGGATAAATATTCAGTGAGTTAATGATGCTTTTTACTTTTATTAAATAAAATATGGAGAAAAAATTTGACTGGTATTAAATTGTACTCACCAATTAACTACAAACGGCTCGTGCCGTTTCTAAATATATACACTACTACTAAAAAAAGAAAATGATCATGATACATATATTTAAATTTTATTAATGTTACAATGTTATATGTAGTGCACCCCTATATATATTTCACCCATGCACGTCTAATTTGTTAACGCAAACTATTGATGACACAGTTAATACAGTTTTAACTTATTTCTCTCTATGTTAACTTTTTATAAATCATTATATATTTTATAAATTTGTTTCTGACGTTGATTCATAACATACTTATTGCATTGTCTCTACAACAATACACATTTTAATTGCTATTTACTATAGTTTTTCCGCCATTTATGCATATGCGTATACAATCTATGTTGGTTCGATAATACATACGTATAGGATATATAACACATTGGATTTGGTGTATTAAACGAAGGTGTGCATTACTGCAACATACCCATCTTACTGTATTTGAATATTAACAGTCATTACTGTAATTTGCGTATTGTACAAATTTTGCTGCAGTGTATCTAACGTTTCTGTTATGTGTATATATAGTTATATATATACGCACACATGTGATTTCATTCACTGTCATGACAACATAGAAAATTATACTTACATATAAACGCATTTATTTAAAATATAATTAAATTACGCTAATGAAATATTGAGCAAGACTGATTAACAGTATAAAATAACTAATAGCAATTTAGTTAAACAGAAACCTGTATTTTCTTTTTAAGTAATAAAATTGATCTTTTAAATTACATTACAATTACGGATGTGTAAAGTAAATACATGATAAACTAAGCAATTGTTAGAATGACATTGTTCTTTGTAATTGTTAATAATTGTAAAAAAGGTACTTCATAATGGCGGGTTTTCTTCAATTTCACTTGACTCAAGTGGTACATACATACCTTCCATTCTGTATTTTATGTTTTTTTATTCAATGTTATTTTTTGTATTAACATAAAAGCAAAAGCCATTAAACTTCATTGCAAATATGTATCATGATTTTTAACATAAAAATCGGTAAATTTTATTTAATTCATTTTCCTTTTTATGATCGTTAAATCAAATTAGTGTAATCTACGGTACAAAAAATAAATTTGGACATATCAACAATCACTATGTTACAAAATAAAAATTATAACCTATTAACAGAAAAAGTATAAAATTACTATTATATAAAATTAACCTTGATTCAAGTGGTGTTTACATTTGATGTTCGGAAAATTTCGACATTAATCGTGCATATTCGAATGTATTCGGAATGCATGATCGTTGTTCGTCGTACATCGTGCTCGCGGCGAACGAACTCGGCGAACCGACGTCGTCCGACGGTTCGTCCGCAGCCGTCTACGCTTCGCGATGTGTCCGTACGTCGCTGTGCTGCTGTGTGTTTCTGCACATGGCCGTGCTCATTATTCAGCCACTCGACGGGCTCACACTCCGATCCACGCTTTTCAGCACTTTTTTACCGGTAAATCGACCCTCCTGCACGTATTATTCTTATTTCCGAGGCGTAAAATCCTCGGAATCGTATTTTATTGGCATGAAAACACAAATTTGCCGCATAATTAGTGACAAATTACAGGCGATTAATTAGGCTACATGAGGAAACACCGCTTGGTTTGGTGCGCCTCGGTACTTTGTGTGTTTTGTATAGCATGTATGCAACGTGCGACGTGAAATATTACGAAATTTTGTCGCAATATATTGTCGTTATTTCATTAGTTGGAGCAGTATTCACTAGTCTTTCACGCAATTTGTAATGCCCATGATCCGCTATGATAGAGGGAAACTGACTTTTGGAATTGCTCGAAAAGTGATTTTGTGGTTGACGATTCCGTTATGAGCTCCTTCGTTTTTTTCCTTTTTCTTTTTGCACAATGAATACAACTTTTTCATACGGAAAATTTTGTGCGCTATGTAACGTGTGACTCCAAGGTCGTCAATATATGAGAACCGTTTTATACGTCTTTTGTAATATTTTAGTAAACAAATTTTGACGTTACAATTATAACGAACCTTGGCAGATAAAATTATGTCACCTTTTTTTAAACAAAATTATCATACTGTACATTTTTCATTCATTTCATTACGGACTTCAGCATACAATACGTAACTAATTATTTTTATTTTTTCTATATATCCTTTCAGGAACTGAAAATTAAATTATATCGGGATATAAAGTTTTATAGAAAAAAGAATTATGCTATTAATTGACTTTGTTTGCAGACAATGAATGATTACAACTAATTTTATATGCATGTGATATATTAAGCATTACAGACTTAATATACATGTTGCAAATCTATGAATATTTTATTATTAACTTTAACATACTGCTGTATAAAAAATTGTATACATATCTGATGCTTTTCTTTTTTAAAAATACATGTTTCGGTAAAATTTAATTTTTATTAAATTTTAATCAAACACATTAAAAATGCATTTTAATTTAAATTGTAATGTTACAGTCGTTGTTGCATTAACTTTTCAGAATAATAAATTCTGTACAATTCTACAAATGTAGTTAAATATAGATATATGTAATATAACAATTTAAAAAAGAAGATTGTCAAACTGATATTCCTTACAATTGGTCTTTTTGCATTTAAGAAATTTGTAATTTACAAAAATGTATCACAAATATTACAGTGGAGTTTTTTTTTGTTTTAATTTAATATCAAATGCATATTTTTTAATATGTTTGTCATCTTTCAATCTATTAAATAATAGTATGTGTTTTGTGTAATATGTTATATTAAATGTTTTTTTAATATTACAACAAGAAATTTGCTAGTTCTTCCATGCAACTAACAATTGAATGAAAATTAATTGTACTTCAAAATTTGTTACTTTTACAGATATTTTATTTAATAACTTAAACCCACCATGACCACATCATCCGAGGATGTGTTGATGCAAGTTGGGCAGGTTCGTTACAAAAAAGGAGATGGCACTTTATATGTGATGAATGAGAGGATAGCGTGGATGCTTGATAACAGAGATACTGTATCCGTCAGTCATAAATATGCAGATATCAAAAGTAATTTTTGCTTTTTATAATTCGCATTCTTAATATTACTTCCATGTAAATGCATTGTGTGTTTATGTTAATTCATTGTAAATAAATTACGAAAATTCCATAATCATTTATATTAAAGTAAAAAAAATACTACAGAAGTGTAGAAAAAACCATTTATATAATTGCTTCAACTAATAAAAATATTATCCAGTGCAAAAGATATCACCCGAAGGCAAGTCAAAGATTCAGTTACAAGTTGTTCTTCATGATGGAACATCATCAACTTTTCACTTTGTAAATAGAAATGGCCAGGAAGCTCAGATCAAAGATCGTGATGATGTCAAAGAATTGTTGCAACAACTTTTACCTAAATTCAAAAGAAAAGTCAATAAAGAGCTTGAGGAGAAAAACAGGTAAGGATATGAATAATCTAATATGAAATAGTTATTTGAAATACTCAAACAGCAGAAAAATAACGATCTTTCTGTTATACTTTTAAACAGACATACTTATATTTAATAACTGATTATATCTTATTTTTAGGATGTTACAAGAGAATCCAACACTTTTACAATTGTATCGCGATTTGGTGATAACTCAAGTTATAACATCTGAAGAATTTTGGGCCCAACATGCTGCTGACTATACTGAAGCGAAAAAAACTCAGCGTCAGGAAATTGGTGTAAATAGTGCCTTCCTCGTAAGTTACGGAATTTTATTAGAAAGTTTATTTTTATATTAGAAAAATGAAAGGAGAATAATTGACTGTTGTTCACATGAGGCAATATCCCATACCATTTCATCACTATAATTTTTAGGCTGATATCAAGCCACAAACAGATGGCTGCAATGGACTGAAATATAATTTAACAATCGACATTATAGAGTGTATATTTAAGACCTATCCCGCTGTAAAGAAAAAGCATCTTGAAAATGTGCCTCACAAAATGTCTGAGTCTGACTTTTGGACTAAGTTTTTTCAATCTCACTACTTTCACCGAGATCGGATTAATTCAGGGACCAAGGATCTGTTTGCCGAATGTGCCAAAATAGACGACCAAGAAATGAAGAAGGACATACAGTCAGGCATCAATGACCCCTTACTAGACATTACATCTTTTGAGGATAAAAGTCTTGATGAAAATTACGGTAATGGGTCGAGTAAAACGGATAGTACGTCCAGTAATATTGTACATCAGAACATGATCAAACGGTTTAACCAACACAGTATCATGGTTATGAAAGCCAACACTGCCAGATCCTCGTTACAAACAAATCAGCCACAACTGAATGGTTCTGCAACGTCGACAGGGAAACATTTGGCGAGCAATGAAGCTCTGGATCAACCAAAGATAAAGAAAGTAAGTAGAAATAAATAATTATTAGTAAATAGAAATAATGTTCGAAATGGCTGCTAACAAAACATCGTTATATAATTATTACAAAGATTTAATTTTTTATAATATATATGATAAGTATTTGTCTCCTTTAACTTTCATTACAGCTTAGAATACAAGAAAAATTGATATACGATGATCTTGATGCGAGCTGTGACACACATGAGTCGAATAGTGGAATACCTCTTAATTTAACGCAAGTAGATAGATATTTACATGGTCCTATAACAGAAAGTGAAAATTCAAAAATGTCTCCAGAGGAAATGCAGGCGACATTGGCTCAGATGAAAAGGGAGGCGGCAAAATGGTTCTGTGGGAACAGTCTACCAAGGCAACCATCATCATCGTTAGTTAGTTCCGCCGCGGCTGTGTCGGCGTTAGGTGAGCTAACGCCTGGTGGTGCGCTCATGAAAGGATTTAGAGAAGATAGTCTTGGACGTAAGTTCAAACAGTTGGAAAAAAATATCAGTATTTGTGCACGAATAACAACATCTGTTGTACTTTAACTGCATACCGTAACATATGTAATTGTTACAATTCAACGAAATGCATATCAACCGTTTATTGCTGTAGAATTGATACCAAAGGATTTGGAAAAGGAGTTGCGTAACGTGTATGTTTGTGCCTGCGAATTATTGAGGCACTTTTGGAGATGTTTTCCACCAACAACACGTCAGTTAGAAGATAAAGCCATTCGTATGCATGAAGCTTTACACAGGTTTCATATGGCAAAACTCAAACCATTTGAGGTATGTGTTTCTTAAAAGTGTGGTAATTAAATTTACGTTTTCAAAGTAATGATTTTAACTAAGTGAAATGTGTCTCTATTGTCATTATTGCAGGATCGTGTACAAAGAGAATTTTCCGCAGTTAGCCAACATCTCACGAGTCATTTAAATCAGCTATTGGACACAGCGTACAGAAAATTTGCGGTTTGGCAACAAAAGCGATGCAGATGAGGTAGTCCTTATTTAACACGTCCCGCGGTAAATTGGGTATTTGCGATGAAAAGAAGCAGAGCAATATAAATGACCTTGCGTATGTTGCATTTCATGTTATTTATATCGTTACCGAAATTAGGTGTGGTTATGGGCGTCAATCACTGAAGCCAAAGTGAGTCAAGTTTTGCACCTTCCGGTCGCTTATTTATTATCGAGGCCGTTACGCACGCTATTGTCACGTGATTTTGTGACATGCTAGGCCATTGGATTCGTGAGTATTTTTCTAACGCGATTCTACATCTTTTTCAGTTCCTCTTATATGTTGTATTATATAGGATTCAAATGAAAATTACAAGAGAAAAAAATAGAGAAGAAAATATTTGTATAAACAATAAATAGTTTTTTATTTCAAAAATGTTTTTGAAGTCAACAACTTTCATTTCAATGATATTAATAATACACGTTGAGAAAAATTCATATCATAAAATTATGTGACTTTTTTATGTGCACAACTCTGTCAGTTGCTATTGATATAAATGAAATTTTACTTAAAAATTCATTTCATTTTTAACTTTAGAACAACACATTGACGTAATCTTTTTATTATTATTCATTGAAGAAGTTTATAGTACAATGAACATTTATTGAGGTGATGTTTTTTAAACTGATTGCGTTCTGTACACAAAATGTGTACTTTTCAGATTATATTTTTAATGTATGATTTATAATAATCAATATGATTTTGTTAATTCGTATTGATATTAACTGAAGAAAGAAAATTATTTAGGTAAATGTGGAGTTGACAGTTACTGAAAAAATTGTATTTTCACACATATTCTAGAACTATTCTTTTGTTCTACCATACGATGTGAACAAAGCGATACGTTCGCCTGCAACTTGTGATTGGGCGCAGTGATTTTTTGAATTTTTTAATACGAAAGGATTTACATTACAAAACGATTTACTTGGTTCTTACAATTTTTAAACAAACGCTCGCTATTAAAAGAAACACTTTATGCAGCTTTTAATCTGATTTAACGAATTTCAAAAATAGCACGAGCATAGTTAAGTATAACAAAGTTTTTAAATAGTTTTTTTTTTAATTTTGTAGTGTAAAAATACAACCGGTTGAATGTTTGATGTACTATTCCCCTCTTCCGTTGTTATTTAATTATATTTCTCGTCTGAGATGTAGATGTAATTAATTTGTCACCTAGAGATTGCAGTAATATAATTCAATGACGGTATTTATACCTTGATCGTTTAAGATTATTAGAAATATTATCGTTATTATTATGACCAACAATATTCTTATATGAACAGAGCAATAAATGTTACTACTGTCTGTCTACAGAACTAAGAAAAGTATTGACCCCATCCTTCGTTTCTCTATTCATTTGTTACACTTCATTTTTCTGTATAAGTTTTTGTATGTATTTTAGGTTTGTATATAATATGCAGTGCAAAGAACATATTCATTTCAATATTCGTCAAATTTAAATTCATTTACTGTTTGGTCTTGGAGCACGGAATTTATTTATATTCGCAAAATTATAATATTTAGGAATCTGAAGGTTTTCTTTGCAAGTAGGTTAAAGAACAATTGAGAATATTAGACGAAAGTCAGAGAAATGAAGGCAGAGTGGAAAGCAGAATGGTTTGCGTGTAAATAATGAAATGAAGTCTACACTCAAGGTCGAATGGTTATCTCTCTAAACGTCCATGAGAGGAGAGTATAGTTTATCGTGTCGGTGAACAGACGTGCTGGTGCGCATCATATACATACATACACGAACACAAAGATCATCACGATCCTCATCCTTCATCGTGATAAAAGGCATTTATAGAACTGCAGAATCGATGAATCTGTATGCGCAGTTTTGAACCCCAGGTTCTTGATACCTTTTTTACTTTTTTTAATTACATGGAGATCGACCAATTTCTTAATCCTTCGATAAAGCGGCCCACACAAGATGCACATTTCAAGTTTTCAGCTTTGAAAAAATGACTTCTTTTCGCAAATTAATATTGCACATTAACCGTAGTTTTTGTGCGTGGAGAAATACTTGTACAAACGGAAAATTAATATTCTGCATCTGTTATCTTTGTGTTTTAATTACAGATCGAAAAATTATATATTTTTAGTCAATTAGCTACGCATTACACTTAAAAATAAACTCATTTTTACATCGAAGTATAACAGTCGATATAATTTGTGATTGCTTTGTTATTTCCACACTTAGCCAGTGCTTTAAACGATTGAACATTGTTTGATGTTGAAACAGCATTTCAGGTGTTTACGTTTAAATGTAGTTACGTCAATAATATACTACATTATGATTAACTGAAATCACATATAATTTACAATACAATAGAACAAGTAGTGCCTCAACATACGAAGAACATTTAACATACGTTCCGTCTAAAGTGAAGATTTTGTATTTGCAAAGTTCAAATAAAACCCGCGATTTTGAGGTGTACCGTGAAGAGATGTCGCTACATTCTGTATTGTTGATTCCGGATTCGATTAAAATGGCAGCAGCCTGTAACAGGCACTCTCAACTCGGGTGCAAGATTGTTCGCGAAATCTCAGAGTAAATGCATTATTGACAGTCACACGACAGCGTAATATCGCGGTGCATATGCCCAGTTTTACGCATAGCACGTTTGCTTGTCTGGCTGTGAATCATGTGATCTTCAGAGCAACGCGTCGCGTGCACGGAACACACATACATCGCATCACTACCACCTGAGACGAGGTACCGTGCGTTTATTCGCGATTCTCTCTGTACACGTATTTACGACCCGGCTCCGATCTTACCTACCGATTGGGCATTAGAATTCGGCCTCGGCTACCTCGGCTGCAAACACCTCGGCTTCGTTTCACTGGCAAGTATGCCTCCCGGCGATGAACTTTATTCCACGAATCAGGACCTAGTCAACTCGACTTTCATGCTCATCAAGATGCGTGTGTAATTTTTTATTCTTGGATATGCATTATTGTTGCACCAGGAAATGCCGAATATTGCAGATTTACAAATATAAGTGTGTTGACAAAGTTTATGTACTTTGGTTGTGAACTGCAATGTTGTTTTTGCAAGATAATATGTCATGCAAAACACGATCTTCTGGATATTTTATTCATTGCTTGAATTTTTAGCGGTAAACTGAGCTATTTATGAACTATTACCTTTGTTTTAGTAATTTTTCACTCACAATTCGATACTTTAACAAGCATCTATGTGAGTGTACTAAAATTATGTCATTTGCATAAGTTAGTCATTTGCTAAGACTAAAACATGTTGTGTTATTAATTTAGACACTTCATAATAAAGTCTTCATTCATAGTTTATTCACGAGTATGATACCGTTCAAAGTAAATGAATTGATGCAATATTTATGGCTCTCCAAATACATTGCATTATTATTTATACGACTGTTAGGTAGTTAAAAATAAATACACTTCTACAATATTAACTGAGAATGCTGGTTTCTCTCTAGTTGAATTTCATGCAATATATTTACATACATTTTGTAATTGCAAGTTTTATGGAGTAGTATACTTAAGTATTTAAGTATTCGATAAATATCCATGCGAGGGAACTTAAAAATTTATTTTTGTATTAAAGTAAATATTTTTTAAATCGCATTGAATGACATATAGTGGTATTGAATTCTATATATTTCTTTAAGAAAGTTCATGTTAATAAATCAAATTAATACTTACTTAAACATATAAAATGAGAGTTTCTTGTGCATAGTAACAGAATAGAGACTATACAAGTAAGAAAAGAAAAATGAACATGAAATTGTAGACATTATTTCTGTTTACAGAAAGAAATGGATTGGACGAAAGTATCTGATCAACCTATACGAGGCCAGATATTATAAAAAGTTCAACATGTACTACATAACAAAGATTGTTGCAAAACATTATAATGGAACGTATAGAATTGAATCAAACTCTTAAGAATTCATGACAATTGTGTGAAATAGCACAAGCGGTTAAAGAACCGTGAGAATTTGGCACTAAAGTGCCAAGAGCAGGGAATGGATCCTGTTGGTCCATGGTATGCGTCATACAATCGTCTGACCTCCGGTAACTGTGCGAACAGTGCGTTTCAGAGTTCAACCACGAATATTGGTAACGATTTTGTGACGCACCATCTTGCATCAGCCGTAACCCAAGCAGTTCCTTCCACGACAACGTCACAGTTACTTCTTCAAGCGGCACATACAACTGCAACTCTGGCGGGTCAGCCATCACCTTTTAACCCAGGGGGGTTTCTCTCTCCACCCCCTGTTGGTTATGACGTATTTTCTCCTCTTTTCCACCACACGAATCCTAAACAAGCACATTACGTTACACAACACCGACCGGTGTTAACCCATCAAACACCAGCGCTTTCCACAAAGCAGAATTCTCCGACTGAACCTGATATATCGCCTATCAGAGAGAACTACAGTTCTGCGCATCAAAGCACTTTCTTTGAGCAGCAGACTTCGGCAACTTCTCCCACGGCATCTACTTTAGCATGGACCCATCAGAATAACTCTCAATTACCTAGTCCCTTCGGCATTCTTCCGCATGAAAGTGTGGTGCCGGCTTCTCCAGGAACACCATCTACAAAAACTACTGGTGCTACTTATGAGAACACATTCAACGCTCACTTCGCAAATGCCCAGCCAATCAATAACATCAACTCTCAGGACTTCAAGTCTTCCAACAAAGGGACAAGCGTTGTTAGGTCGCATTCTCCAATTGCCTTGAAGTCCGCATCCAATGCGGCAAGTGGAAATAACCAGACATTCTTTCAACAAGTTCCTAACAATTTCAACTCCGATACTATCGCGAACGATTACACGACGAGCAGTCAAACTTCGAATGGCAAAGTTTCAGGATCAATGCACCAACAGTCCTGCATTGTATCAACGACAAACAATACAACAACTAAGGATTATCGCGCACCGCAAACACTTTCCAGGCCAGCCACTGCGTCCACTATCTTCCTTAATACCTCCGTGAATAGATCTGAAAAGTCACCACAAAATCGCGGTACAAATTTCGCCTCACCTCCAAATAAGCCTACTTCTTCAACCCAGCAAGTGGTGCAAACTAAAGCCCAAGCAAAGATATACCCTGAGCTTATAAATCATAATGAACACAGGCGACCAGAGGGTCATGAGAGTAGTAGTAGCCAGTCATCGCCAATTAGCTTCTCCGCAATGGACTCAAGAACGTTAAATTATGCTGCAAACAATAATAATTGTAACAGTACTACTGGCAAGCACGCAAACAATCCGAGAACTCCTACCAATGGTAATCTACAACATAATCAGCAGCAGCAATCTCAACAACCATTTCATGTATTAACCCAACCACAACAAATAACGGCATATCGACATTATTCAACCGGTTCTGCCAGCGATTCGGAATATCATCACCCAAGCAGATCAAAATCAGCAACTTCCACTGATAGTGCTTATTCTTCTAACACTTCTACACAAAATGGGCCTGATTGTAGTGTAGTGGTACCGCGAAGACCTAGCCCGTTGCAGGCGCAATCACAGGTCAGTCCTTTAGGTCATGTACCAAGCCCTGCATACCCCATATACAACAGCCCCATGGCAACAATGTCATCACCATCTCCACTACAGCAGCATAACGATAGCAATGGCAATCAGTGCACCACCAGCACGTACAAAACGTCAGTACAGCAGCAGGTTACTCCACCATCTCCATTGGACGTCACGGTACCAAGACCTGCATCGCAAGGTCATGGCCAGGTTGCTTACTCATCAGTGATAACACGGGCACTGGTTACTACAGAGAGCAACAAAACGACGTACAGTGCAGAGAACAGGAATTATGAGCGACAAATGGAATTTTCACCAAAGCAACCTGTATGTTGGGAGACAGATAACAGACAAAATAGGAAATTCCCTGTGACTACCTATGCGGCAGCAAGCACAGACATGAACCAGGTGCCTTCTTTACCCCCACAGCAACAGCAACAACCGGTTCAAAGAATAATAGGTGTTGCGGAGAGGCAGCAAACTTACTTCGATTCCAGTCAGGTGACGTTGCAAGATTTGAGTAGTTGCAGAGGTGATCCTATGAGTATAGTGAAGAACTTGCAACAACAGGATACCTGTCAGATGCAACAACAATCAGCGACGGGAACTCTGAGTACAGAGAGTGTTCAGCAGAAAGCTGAGGACCGGCGAAAAACGGTGGAGAATATTAACAAAAAGAGAAAGTCTATGGAGAAAATGACTCATGGTTCATCTGTGAATGATCTCACGTGTACTACGACAATGACGGACTATTTGGGCAGAATTCCACCACCAGCTCATCACAATGTAAATCAACAGCCGCAGCAGAATGGATATTTGGAATTTGAAAGATGGAATTTGGCTGGACCACCACCAACCACGAAAATTTTTCCTAGTTCCACGGGGGCTTTTGGGTCTCAATCTTCGCTACACCATTCTAGTAATTTCGCTGGAAACCCAGCTCATCAACAAACACTCATGGTATCACATCACCATGCCTCTTCAACTATGCCATACTTTCCACCTTTCCATATACCAACTGGACACCATCCCCATCATCCTCACGAATTTCAATCATCCGTGGATATTGCTCCAATAGGGTTCACAGAAAATAGTAATCAGCAGAATTCAAACTTTAGTCAGGAGGCAAAAGACGAGTCTCACTTAAAGGTTGTCGTACCGAATATCGAAGAAGAATTGGGATTCTTGAGACAAAGCCAGCCACCTATACAAATAACCAATAAAATGAATAAAGATATGAATCATAAAGACCCCAATTCAGGTTTCATGGCGAGTTATGTCAAATTTCTTCAAGGGGAAAGAGAACCTTCACCACCGCCAGCCATGAGAGGGGGTAGAAAAGCAACGTGGAATAGATCTAAGCCGTATATAGCACCTGAACCAAGTAAATCCCTTGAGATCTCCAATGGCATTGCGGCTCAAAAAACGCAAGACCAGAAAGCCCAGCAGAAGGATGTCCAGACCATCGATTACGCAAATGATCCTAGATACTTCCCATTACCGAAAGAAAGGAAGAAGAATTTCGATTCTAGTGACGATGGATTCACTAGTGACGACGATTTTCCATTTTCTTTGAAAAAGCCAGAGAAGAAATCAAATAATAATACTGCGAATAATAATACCAATAACAGGGCAGACAACATGCAAGTTAAACGAGAAAATAAACCGAAAAAAGGAAGGCCTATCAAACCTGGAGGTCCAACGGATAGAAAGAGAAAAGCTGCTGCTGCTGCTGCTGCGGCTGCCGTAGTGGCAGCTGGACCTGATAATGGAAAAACGCATAGGAAGACGGGCGGTGGTACATATTGCTAATTTGTTTATTTGTTATTATTATTGTTATTTGTTATTATTTGTTATTATACAGTATGCGATTCTGTTATTTGTTGTCCTGCGTAAGTGTATCCAACGTTGTTAAAGCAGAAAAACTACGCTTTTAATAATTGTAATTAACTTCGCAGGGATCGCAACAACACTGCCAAGACGTGAAACGTCGCGTAGAAAAGCAAAAGAAAAATCATCTGTGAAAAAACTTTTGGATCAGCAACAGGGTATCGATTACTTTGATAATGATGAGGAACAGGAAGATTCCGATTCAGATCCCGCATGGACTCCAGCAGTAAAATTAACAGGCGATGAAGAGGAAAAAAGAAGGAAGCGTGCTCGGCCTATTATAAACCGAAGGACTAAAAAACTTTTGGATGAAGATGGTTATTCTTCTGGCGATTCTGGGATTCCTAGCAAAGTCAAAAGAAAGAAAAATGAAACGTCTTCCAAGAATGTGACCAATTCTACAAAAGTTACTTGCAAAATCGATGAAAATTTGTTGGCCAATACTGTTAACAAGGCTATCGATATTGCGCCATTTAAGGTTTGTTACTTGTTAGAATTTTCATTACATTTTCGTTAAACAAACGTATTAACATGTTTCTTTTGTTCATCGTACGCAGCATTGCACGGACTATAGTGACAATATGGTAAATCGCTGCATACATTTTTTTTGTTAATAATCAATATGTAAGGTTAACATTTAATATTACTTTTTATACGTATTCACAAAAGAATTTTAATGATTCAGATTTTTGGTCCGAATATATTCGTAGAACATATACAAAGGATTCTCTGACATTCAAAAATATCTTAAAAACATTGTGATTAAAATGTCTCTGTTTGTAGAACTTTGTAATCCATTTTATAGAAACAGTCTCAAATGTATATATTATTCTTACATAAAAAATTAATCATTATGTGATTAAAAATTTGTTTGTTACATCAGAGATCAACTTTTATTGAAAGAGTGAAAATATTACTTTTACTTTTATTTAATGTTTAAGGTATTTATTACCTGTAAATTTAATAATGCATATTATTATATGGTTTCTGTTTACGTAATTAAGTAATTTAATATATGTATCCAACATTTTCAGCCCGGAGACTTCGTCATTATTAAAACTGATTTAGGAAAAGAATATCCGCCATTGTGGAGAATAGATGGTAGAACCTTGCTCCAGAAGTACGAACCATTCGAGACGAATGGAAAAACACTCTATAGAAACATATCCACCGTAAGTAATTTCTAAGGATAGCTGATTATTTATTGTACAAGAATACAGTATGAATTCATTAATCCATTATACAATCGTAACGAATATTTTTCTCAGTATTCTGGTTGGCCGCCGGAAACACGACACAATTACCAGCCAGTACCTGTAAAATATTGGCAACAAGAAAAACTGGAAATAATTGTCGAGTTTCTGAGAGATGAAATAATAATGAGCGATAGGTATGCATAAAAGAATTAAATTAATGTCGTATAGGAAAATACAAATAATATAAATAGGTAAACTTTGCTGACGAAGTTTGTCTCATGTTGCAGGAAATGTATTGAAGAATCTATGAGGAACACTGAGAAGTACCAAGATAACTTCGAAGTATATATACAAACGTTAATATCACAAGCATTAGATTCAAATTTTCTTACGGAAATATTTCAAGAGCAAGGTAAATAGAGAAAAATCGTTTTCCTTTAGCCACATCCTTTTGTATTAAAAATATAAAAATACTGAATTCATAACATTATATTTTAGACGACTATTTCTTATCAAATGTAAAAACTGTGGACGACGTAACAGAAGAGAAAAAACAAGGACTTCTTTCTACAACAAAATGGAGTGCTAACTTTATTACGGCTATGTCAATCTGGCCATGTATTAATGTATTGAAAGAATTACCGCAGTCAGAAATTAAAGGAAAAGCTTGCGCCGGATGTCAGCAAGTCAAGATACATGCTCGAATTTTACTTTACGGTCAGCCTTATAATAGTACGACCTTAGAAGGTTCTCCACCAGATCCTAAAGTGCCTCAGAACAAGGTACTTTCCGATCGCAAGATTTTTTGGATTATAAAATTATTGTTTAGAATCAAACGTATTAATAATGTCTAATTTTAGGATTTCTTGTTGTGTCGAATGTGCCAAGCAAAAGTAGCTTTGTACAACAGAGTAGCACACCAAAAGTACCTGATGTTTTTGGAGTGTGCGAGAAGAGTAGGAGAAAAACGAGTTACCGACAGCAAGAAAGACACTACAATAATACTTAATGAATTACTGGCTGATGAAACGTGGTTAAATCAGGTAAAGACATAAATTACTTAAACGTTGAAATTAATAAATTGTGTGACTTTAGCAGAGATAATATTATACACGTATGTTTGATTGCAGTTGTTTAAAGATGTGAGAAGTATATGGGCAGAAATAGACAGTATGCAAAATCAGGCGAACAATAAATCAAACGATTCTTCTTCAGCAAGCATTAACGAAGTTAAAAAAGAAGCGGACAAAAACTCTAAAAGCAATTCTCAAGTTGGTGAATTTACAGATGTGCAAATAGAAAATTGTAACGATAAAGAGGTAACAGGTTGTTAGTCATCACTGACGTCAAATCGCATCGAAATTATTTGTACAACGGTTAAGCGTAAACATTGTCGCAAATACGATATTGTCAAACTTGAATGAAAGAAACGATGTCGCTGTTGATGTTGATAATTAATTCCATGGACTTGTAACCATAGTGATAAGTAAGTAAAGTCGACTAGGTGCATGTCTGAATTCTGTCGCTCTAGCGTAGCGTAATGACGTAAATCATCCATGTTTGTGTGAATATAGAGACATAGTTCGAGGACCGTGAAGATATAGCATCGTACTAAATGAATATAACTCTGAGTCCATGCGGCACTCCGGTGATATAAACTGATACGATTCAGTTTTCTGTAATATAATCACATGTATATGTACATCACTATATGTAATTATGAATAATATAGTTTATTTAAGTACAGTGCGATTCTGCATGTTGATACAGAAGTGTGTTTGGCGAAGTTCGTTGAGGATAGTTCATCGTTCTTTTCAATAATGCACTTGGAAAATCTTCTGTGATTAACGAATTATTTTTTGCCAATCATAAATTATCTGACAGCTGTGTCTTTATTTATCAAAATATTTGCAAGAGCAATTTTTCAAAAGTATTCGCAAAATTTTTACTTAAGTAAATTTTTAAGTAAATTGTTTTCATGATTTTGTGATGTTTCTATTTAACCACTTCGGTACGGTAATTATCGGCCGCGAAATCCTGCCCATAGCCGGCACTCATGGTCCGCACGATATTTTCTGATGTATATTGATGACGAATTTGGTTTGCTCTATTACAGACCTGTGATGAGGAAACCTTGGAAGCACTGAAAGCTTGTTTTACATTACAAGCAGCTTTACTTGTAATGTAAACCGTAAAAAAGTGTAATATAAAGTCGACGCTCGACTGTGCGGATTCATATCACGGCCGTCGGCTAAAGTCGAAACTCGTACCGAAGTTGTTAAAAGGAAATATTCAAAATAAGATTTTGTTGTTGCTTTGGTGATGACTATTTGTTTCACCACAAATAATCTTGTACTACATAATTAAAAATGTGTATTTCTAGAATTATAATAGTTTTTTGATAATGGATTTTTATGCTCTTGCTCAGACAAGGACAATGACAGTTCTGTATATGTCAACAAATTTTAAAGACTGCCCAATGAAGTTCTTCATGAGTAATGTTTGAATATAGATTGACAATAGATGACATCAGTTACATTAAATTACATTTTCGTTAAATTTCAATTAAGCGAACTGCTCTATTTTGTGTGTAATAATATTTTTATATTTGAAAACGTTTTTTATAATATTACTTTAATATTACTTTAATAATATTAATAAAAGAGAATGTTGATAAAAGGATATGTTACTGCAGAATTTTTATATAATATTTTGACCTTTTCTAAAATTAGTCGGAGAAAACACTTCTTTGTTACTAAAATCACACCAAAATATTTAATTTTTAACAGAAGATTTTTTATCGAAAAATGTAATTAAATCTCACTTTAAATACAGGATCTCTGATGTAATCAAAATTATTTATAGTTCCGTTATTGAAAACCACAGAATTAGCGCTGCATACTTTAAGTCTTGACACAATTTATGCTTCAAAAGATATCAAACATCCTCATTTTCCATTTCTTCATGCCATAAGTAAAACGTATAAAAAGATGAACAGATAGGTCAATGAGTCAAAATTACACTGATTTTTTAAGCAACACGAGTAATATTAATTTTACATATAAAGCTAACATGATATTAGCTGATATGATTTTTAACATAATGCTTAGTCGTAACAGATATTTTATATTCATCAAAACGCATATTGTAAATTATCGATAAGTAAGTGATAAATGCATAACTAATATTATTATGTTATGTATTACAATTGTTTCCGCCTTTTATCGTTTAAGTTTTTTACCTGTTTCTAGATTTAGGAGAAGAGAAAGGATGTAACGACGAACGCATAATAATGTGTAAAAGCATCGCGAATGTATTTTTTGACGAGGATGTAACAAATTATATTTGTAAATTATAAAGTATATATTGACGGCAGTGAATGAACGATCGTGGCTGTTGAGTTTAGGGAAAGCATTTCCTATGTTGCAAAAGAATTATTTTATATCTAATCAGCCGCGTTGTGAAGTGTCAAGCGAATTAACTCGTATTTATACTGAAAATGCGATGACTCTCCACGGAAATTCATGATATCGTGAAACGAATCGTGACTGTGTAGAGTAACTACAATTTTAAGTGCAAATTTCTAGTATACAAATTCAGATGTATTGCAATTTTTAAAGTTTTCTAATTTTAATAATTTTTATTACGTTATTTTAAAACGTTCCAGCAATATAAGCTTCAGGATGTAAAGCGTAGTTTAATTTAAACCAATACATTGTTTTACGTCTTATTAAGAAAATATTCATTTACCGAATATTTCATTTCTTCAGGCACAATTTGTACACAATTACAAGAAATTGTGTACATTTAAGTCTGTATACTATGAAAACGTTAGATCCTGTCCAGTGGTTGCGAACGAAGTATGTTAACTTCAAGAAAATGTGCCATGCAATAATTTATATTTTGTGAAGAAAAGTGATAAACTGGAAACAGAATTTTGTGACGTTAACTATTTCCACAATTCGAATGCATTTTTTGGGTACATCAGCTACCAGTATGGTCTTTTCTTATAATTTGCAAAGAAGTAGATTTTTAATAATTAATTTTTCACACACGTCAGATAAATAGTAAGTTTACACATGTTTTTTATTCTTAATGTTTACATCCTCGATTGTTAAAATAACGATGCGTAATTTCATAGAGCATAAAACTTGATGAAGTACCATAGTCATTCGGTATATTTTTGACAGTCACAAAATGAATGTTTCAGTAAAACGTTATGTTCATATGACGTTGCACAAGAAACTTCATACGTTTAAGTAACTTAGTAAAAACAAAATTTTCCAAGAGTGCTAAGAATAATAAACAGTTGATAGTTTCTTGTGCAACACTGATTTAAGGATGGAGGAGCATTTCGACTGTTATCGTCATTTTTCCTATATTCCTTTATTCTTCTTGAAACGATTTATCACTTATGCACCGTTATATCAGTTTTCGGTCAATACTGCACGCTTCATCTAAAATACAATTAATGCAATACAATTACAGTATTTTCCATTGTCAGTGTCGGGCAATGAGAGGTACGAAATGCACATGCACGGATTATGCTGACATAATTTATGTTTTTATCCATCTTCTTTGAATAAAAGATTTTTAACATATTTCATTGTATTCGATGTATTAAATGTATATTTACAAAGTTTGCGTGTACAATATGTAAGCTGAAAATATGTCCTTTGTGACTAACGGAATGAGATAAAAATTCCAATGAATATTATTAATTTGCTTTCGTACAAACGAAAACAGTATCCATTTGCAAATGTTATGACAATTGAATTTAAACTGACTATTATATTTTAAAATATTAAAAAATTCATTATTTAAGATTCGCTATTTTCATCCGAAAAAATTTCAAATGAATCCTATGCGCTGCAGGCTGCGGAGATCACTTCGCGCATGTAGCTGAGTCGGCAAGTAGCGCCGCCTGTGGTAGCCGTTGACTGCTGCCATGTTCCAGCCAGTTGTTCCAGTTCGCGTTTGTTGCCCGTGAAGGATGCCTTCTGCCAACCCAAAACTAGAGAAACAGGCCTCTACGGAGGCCACTGAACCGATCCGCCAAGCGATCATCGTGATCGAGCATAAAATTCGGAATCTCGAAAAACGAAAGGTAGGAAACCAAATCACCGCGTTTTCTCGAAACGCCGTAAATCCGGCACTTCGCCATCTGTCACTAGCGGCTTCCGTGAACTCGGCCATGTTTCGTACGCCATGTGCTCACTCTCCGAAAAATGCGTCGCGACTGCTGATTCTAAATAAAAATTTGACCAGCCTAAGGCAAAGTGTTCGAAAGTTTCGTCAAGAGAGGCACATCTGCTTCCGGCGGCCGCGTATATTTTTTAACGAAGACTGCGAGTTGTACGGCGCTAGCCGTTCAACTACGTCATGGCGGTTCCTCCAAAGCGCCTCTTTTTCTTTTTTTTCAACCCTACTGAGCCAATTTTATGACACTCCGAAACAATCTCACTCTCGCCTTTTTGCTTTCCTCACGATCAAATTCACTGATAAAATATTACTATGGGTTCAACCATGGCAAGGCATTGTTAGAACGGTTGCTCGCCATTCTACTGTTTCGCACGTGAAGGAAATTGTTTGTTGCACCACGTAATCTTTGCGCTTCTTATTGCGATTTCCTCTTCGTTCGTCCGAACCTTTGTTTCTTTACAGTCCGAATTTTACAAACGTTCCGTATATCTTCGAACTGAGGAATGTCGTTTAAAGTGCAATAAACACGCTCAATGTTCAATAGAAACAAATCAGATTGCTTTCAATCACTTGCTTAATCGTTTCGTTTTTGTATGAGATTTAAAAATTATTTTTGATGTATGCAAATAACGAATGTATATTGGAAATTTTACTTCAAGAACACATTCTTTTACACTCATAATCAAATTTTTCAGAGTAACGTTTTTATGCCATTTTTACATTTTGGCAAACAATATTTCATGAAGATTTATAAAGGTTATGTCTGGCATAAAACTTCATGAATGGAGAAATAATTATTTTATATCTGAGAATGATAAATTCTTTATTTATGTAATTCAAATTATGTCATGCATGTTAATTTTAATTTTTCATTTTGAAAATAAGTATGCAGTAGACACTTTGCTTATCTAAGATTTCTCTTCTACATTGAGAAGTAAATAGTTGTTCCATCAGGAGGTTAATACTTATTATACACATGCAAGTATCGTCTTGGAAATGATCAATATGAAACTATTTTACATCATTTTAGATAAGAAAAGTGTTTCTGCATCGTAAAATGAGTTTATAAATGGTGTACATATAATATGCAGTAACTTTTACAATTTACATTTCTCACGTTTATTAAATATTTTAAAAAATGTGGTTACGTTATATTTTACATAAATATATGTTTTATATAATGCAGAGTATTCTGTTACAAAGGTGTTATGTATATTGATAACGTCAACTGAAAAATAATACAAATAAAATTTATTTCTTGAAATATCTAGGAACATATGTTGAACTACACAATATAAATCAGTTTTTAAATATACTTGTACACTAATATTAAGTTGACCTGTTGTATCTCATCTCGTTTTTTATGATTACAAAATTAAAGGTAAAAGTTTGGCAAATTGTATCTAATTTTGTTCATTAATGTATCAATGCATGTTTCATGCAAAGTAAGTTGTTTAAACTATGATGAATATACAGCTGCATTTCCAGTCCTACTTTTCTTATAATTTGTTAAGAAGTGTCTGATTTTTTTCACATAAATTTAGCAATGATATATTCGTTAAACATAAATATGTAGTACTGAACATATTTCTTTTTCGAACTATTTACAGAGCAAACTCGAATCCTACAGAGATCTACAAAAAAATGGAGGAGAGCTTAACGCGGATCAAAAGACAGCAGTGGCAAAGTACGACGAAGTGCTACAAACGCTGGACAACACTCGTGAAATGTATAAGACAATTGTAGGTATAGCAAATGATGCTGCTAAGCAACAGAAAAAACTGGCTCGAAAAGAAGCTGCTGAACGGATGCAACAAGATATTGCTAAGGTGCAGTTGTTTTGTTCTCTTGGTTTTTGTAAATTATAAAGCTTGTGCTATTTACTCACTATCTAATGACAATTTCAGGTACGAGAAGTATTCCTGATACAAGAAACGTTGACAAACATGGGGAATGAAACCATACGTGCAGATTTTTTGGCCGGTACGAATGGTGCTGTGAAGTTGACAGAGGAAGATATTAAATACCTGGATGACTTTTTTACCGAAACAACTATAAAAAGCCAAGGACAGGAGAATCATACAACGTTTCACCAGCAGATGCAAAAATTGGCTGAACATTATATGGCAATTGTTGAGGGCAAACAAAGGGAAATTGTAGGAACTACGTATAATAAGATTAAAGAAATCATCACAAATATTGTCCAATGCGGCTATTTCGATCGAATGCAAGAAACTGAAGTACTAGTCGAAGAAGTAAGCTTTTTGCTCAATTTTAACATTTGTTATGATTGAATTGATTACTTTGCGATCTTATAAACGTGAAATAATGTTAATGTGTGTAAATTTAATTTTACATTTTGCTTCTAAAAATTAAAATCATTTGGGTCAGGATTTATATGGCTAAAATTGTAATACTGTTGTTAGGTTATTGAAACAACGGCAGATGTTCAAATTATGGACACAACGACACAGGAACAGAGCAACGAAGAACAAAGCACTGGTGAAAGACACATTCCACCTCCTGTATCCATGGTACCTATGCCCAGCTTTCCTGTACAAGTAGCTACTTTACCAGTAGTTTCAGGCGCTGCCCCAGTCACTGGCCAAATTCCAGTGGTTGCGCAGCCTATACCTCCTCATCCTACAGCACCCGTAGATACGTCGTATTACACAAACGCAGCAAATTTTGTTCCACCACCTCAGCAAACCCAGCAAACCCAACAAACGTCACAGCAAACTCCCCAGCAACAACAACCGCATCAAGCACCAAGAATCAATGATGTTATTGGAACGCCAAATTTCTTCTTCTTGCAAGAGTCTGAACTTGATTCACAGGACGTAACTACGCAGCAGCAGCAGCAACAGCAGCAGCAACAACAACAACAACAGCAGCAGCAACAACAACAACAACAACAACAACCACAGTCACAACCACCTATAGTCTCGCACATTCCTCCTACTGTTAGCGCACCCATTCCCACCCAAACCTTCACGAATCAAAACTTTGCCGGTGCGCCTGTAGTCGCACAGCAAGTTATATACCCGCATCAACCGCCTCAAGATATGCCCCACATTCCCGGCTTTGCTAATCCTAATCCACCTCCGCCTATTCCTATGCCACCTTCTCATCAGCAGCCAAATTTGCAATACAGTCCACAACACCCTGCTGGATTTCAGCAACCGCCGCAGGATCAGACGTTATCGCAGATACCGCAGCAGTCGCAGACTCAAACACAATTTGAGCAAACTCATAGGCAAGAAGGCGAAACGCAAACAAATGAGGTACGATATTCTTTACAATTGATTATTACTCATTAAATTTTTTTTTCGAATGAGTTGCAAAATTGTACTACTGAAGTTCGTTTATTGAATCCCGTTCCATAACAATTTTTGTACTTTTATAGAGCAAGGGTGAACAGGAACAAAATGACACTACTACTGGTCAAAGCGAACTCGTTCAAACAAACGAAGTATCTCAATGGGGCACAGAACCCGAAAGTGCGATATCTGACTGGAATCAACCTGATGATGTGCAACAATCACAGGACTCACAGTCTCAACCATCTCAGCAGGCGTGGGGTGAACAACGTAGTAGTGGATACAGGGGCAGGGGAGGACGAAGAGGAAATGCGAACGGTTATGGTGGTAGAGGTAGAGTCGGCGGCTACCAACAAAATGGTCGGTCTGGTGGCCAAGGTATAAAAAGTTTTATTTTGTATCAGTAAAAATGCGATTTTCGATTTACTTAACAGCAAATATACATGTCAAGAGATACGGTCGCCCTCTCTTTTCGAGTAAATGCGATTAGAATTTGAGGCTCGTCTAGCCGTACGATCGCGAGATGACGGCTAATCTAACAAAGAGATATTTTAGATAAGATTTACAACATTGAGTATATCTTGAAAAACTTTAATCAACCTTGCGTTACGAAAAAAATTTATTTTACATGAAAATATCACCAACAGGGACATACTATCGCAACGATGGTAATAGTTATCAGAATGGTTACCATCAACGTAACTGGAATAATAATGGTGGAACAGGCGGTGGCAGTAGTGTTAGCGGAGGTAATAGCGCCAGCGGTGGTGGTTATAATACCGGCTTCAAAAGAACCGGTGGTGGCCCAAGAGGAGGATCTGGAGGACCCGGTGGACCTAGAGGAGATCGAGGCGGAGAGCGCGCAGGACAATTTCGTGGAAACCAACAGAGGACTGGTAGTCGTGGCGGTGGTTATCCAACACGTTCTAAGCCTCAGGCTCAGCAACAGTAAATGAAACGCGATTCGGGCGTAACGAATGCGATCCCTTTGCAGTCGTATTGACGCATTCGATAGTTTAAGTACCTATTCTCGGAAGGGCAATGTCTCCGCTTGAGCATGCACAATATATTGCGAGGAAAAACGTCATGCGAGGATCAGACGCCTTTATGGATTGTGATTGTTGTACAGATTATATATAAATATTAAAATATATATGTCTATTTTTTCTTTCTAGAAGAGACCGATTGCGCACGTTTCTATTGAAATATAAGTTAACGCGTGTGTCCCTCGATAGACACTTACTGCGATATGAATGATATGCTACGGAATTTCGTATTGCGCGGAGGCTTTGCGCTTTCGTCTATAGGTCGCTGATTGTTTAGAATTTGTATTTCGCAACGAAAAATTCACCACGCAAGTATTATTGTGTTGTGACAGAAGGCAGTTTTCACCGGGCAACAACAACTGATCGATATGGACAAGGAAAATAACTTTATTATTAAAAAAATACAAAAAAAGTAACAACGCGATAAAACTGAGTTGCATTTCTGGTGAAGCGCAGACGAAATGTATTCAGTAACGATTAACACGATTGTAAGTTTGGCGGACTGCACGAGTCTCTCTCTCTCTCTCTCTCTTTCACTCACTCATTCTCTCTAACTTTCTGTGTACTGTTTTTTTATTATTACCAGAAAAAAGAGAACGATGTTCGGTATAACAGTGTGTGTTTTCATATTTGAAATTCAGATTAATCGATGGATACTGTAGCAGTCGTAAAGAGCATTGGAAATAAACGTATTAGCATAGGAAATCATCAGAAGTTGCAAGAGTCTCTTTTTTCAAGGATTATCGCTCCCACTTTTCATTTTCCCAGCATTTTTTGAATCGTCAAACCATACGATGACTTTTACTCCGATCGTTAAACGCAAAGTAGGAGGAGGCGTGTTTTATTTGAAAGTACGAACTTTTTCTATATTAAACGATATGAATTTGTTTTATGTTTCCAAGATGAATGTTCGCGGGACGCGCATTTATAATATGGCGTTAAAAACCATGCTTTTACCGCCAAACAAGTGATGAATATTGCATTGTATTTTGTTTGTACATTCGTGTTTGACCACTTTCCCACCTACGGTTACGTTCAACTATCCTATGAATATCTATGTATCTTCCAAATAAAAGTATAATTCAAACAGTGAGATTTATTACGTACGATATTATTACTGTTTTCGTACTATTTGGTTATAATAAATATACACAAAATTTACTCGAAAACACTATATTTTTGAGTAATGTTATTCTACCCGAATTAAAACGTAGCACAGTAACGTCAGTCATAAGTTGACAAAATTTGATGATATTATTTTTCAATTTATTTATAGCTACACTGTACCCAAGTATAGTACATTTACAATCTGTTTAAAAGTAATTCTCGCAATATTAATTTTTAACTTTGGTTAACATACCACGAACAGAATAAGTGTGTTATACGGTATAATTATACAATATATACAAATATTTTTTTACGAAAAAGAGAAAATAATGTAATTATATAAATACTAACGCATAAGTATGAAAAAAAGTATTTATTATCAACAAAATTATTTGCTATCCACATTAAAACATTTTATTTATTGTTTTCGCCAACAATACACGAATGTTATAATTAATGTGAAAATCTTGCGAAATCATTTTTACCGTGCGGTTTTGGTTAAATACATAATGTTTTCTTCAAACAATATTTTTATTCTGCTTATTTATGTATGGCAGCAGTCTGTCGATTAACGTAGTCCTTGGTTATCCTGAAATATTTCAAATTTTTGAATACTAACCGAAAGCAACGTATGATACTTTTTGACTATTTGTATATGTCACGCATGAAAAAGATCTCCGTATTCTCAGTTCTCAATATTTTTATATATCGATTTATCAAACGAATAAATAAATCTTTCTCTCACATAGAACTAAATAACAAGGAAAGAGCCCTTATTTCATTTGATCGTAAAAGCAAGTGCTGCCGAGGACAAATAACCATGTAAGTATATCATTTCCAATTATATCTCACATAC
>JABFPT010000079.1:43370-55339 GCA_022817245.1 Nixonia krombeini | reverse complement strand
AAAAAAAAGGAGAAAAGCTTCTTTCATACAGCAGAATATTACAATTGTTGGAAGAAAGTTCCGCTTGTGCGAGAAACAATTCCTCTTCGTGAGAGAAGATTGACTTCGCGCATAGTGCGACTGCTGTCGAATAATGTACAATTTTCACCTCACCACCGTTTCGCAAGCTCCGCTTCGCATCTGCGACACGTATCTTTGGCAAAATGATTTATCGCAACAAAGACAAACGGAACGAAATCGGCAAGCAAATAGAATTGAGTCGTGAGGCGGAACGAGACAAGCGCGCGCGCGCGAGATCTACTTTATTCGACGCGCGCCGTTAAATCTCTCTGATCGAACATTCATCGAACTACATGTTAAAATATGCAAATGAGAAACCCTGATGATATTCCGCGCCAATCAATTCCGTCGATTCGGCTTTGAGAACAATCTTGATTCGCGAAAACAAATTTACAGCGGACTCGAACTCTGCTCAAATCTTCGATGGAGAGACGTGATAGACGTCGAATAATTACGAGTTAACGCAAGTTCCACGTCGCGGTAACGACCCCCGAACGATTTCAATTCGAACTTGTCGAGATTGCCGCGTATCGACACAGCCGGCCGATAGGTCGCCGCCTGCCGCTGCGGAATAGAGACGTGGCTGGCGATGGTCCCGGCCGATAGTTCCGGCTGCCAATTAGGTAAATTCAATATAATCGACTATATTCTATTCCAATCCTGATCTCCCAATCGTGACCCCGCGACAGGAATTTCTCCGCCGCCTGGACGACCTCGGCGTTCCGCGATGCGGATCCTCGTACGATGTTTCGCCACTATTCGGAAAAAACAGGAGTAGAATGGAAGGCGGCGGCGGGCACAGTTGCGCCTCGCGGATCTTAGTAGCCGGGAATGGTGGTAACGAGGCGGCGTAATCACTGTCATCGTGGCGCAAGTCGCACCGCGAGCAGCTGCGCCGGTTAGTTAAGACTGTTATCTAGGGTACTTGTTCGGGCGAGAGAACGACCGATCGACGGTTATCGCGCTTCCTCCCTCGAGGGGGAAAAAAGCGTCGGACGAGCGAGCGCAGTGACCTTTCCGGACCGGGGTATTTCCCAGCCTCTTGGGGCGAGTGTTTCGGTCAGCTGGTCGACAGACGCGTCTCACCCGAGCTTGCCTGCCGTAGCGTGAAACTTTCCGGTAGCGGCAGCTCGATGAGCCCCGAGCGCCAATAAAACCACGGTCGATCTTTCGGCTAGGGTTTCGTCAGCGCGGATCGTTTGTCACGTGATTTCTCGGAATGTCGTCTCTATCCTCATAGAGAACTTCCACGCCCTATCGATTCCCGTCGCAGTGGATCTGGGTTATGTTTATTAGCGTTTCATGACCCAGCGGACTCGAAGGACACGGCCGCGTGTTGCGTTACGTCGAACGGTAATCGACCGTCGAGACGAAGGACACAGCGGAGCAGCGCGATGCAGACGCCGATCGCTCCGCGGGATGCGCCGACCATCCGGCAAACGGGCGAAGGGTTTCGTCGAGAGCCTTCGTCACTGCCGACGACTGCCGCTTCTCGTTCCGATCACGCCGGGTCACGTATCGACTGATCGGTAATTGAGGACGATGCCAGGCTGCGTTGCCGGCGACGTGGTAACGACCGCGGAGAGAATCCCCGACGCTCTCACGTGGGAAACGTGATCGGGGAAAGAGGGAACGGGAGATGAGGATTTTTCAAAAGCGGGTCTGCAAATCGCGGGTCGCCGGTTCGCGACCGAGACAACGGCCTCACGTTTTGGCCTACGATCGCCAGCGCGCGACGATCGCTTTTCCGCTCGTGTGGAAAATTGCTCGGTAACATCGGCGATCGGTCGCATGCAACGGCTAATTCCTAGTTGGGATCACTTCGCATGTCGGCCCACGGTCAAGATTGCCGTAGCGTGTACTCGCTTCATACAGGCAGAAGATTCGTTTTGACCGAAGCAGAATTTCGTTTCATGAAGTAACGACTGCTTGGCTGAAATAGTCTCATAATATATTTAATAAGAGAGATTCTGAGAGATTTCTTCGAACGTATACTTTTAGAGACTTTTTTCCGGAAGTGGTTTTGGCGTTTTCGTAGAATTCTTTGTGGCACCTTTAAAGGTCGGTTTAAATTCTGAGTAAATATTGAACCAGGTACTATTAGATTATCGGGAAAGTTATTTCTTTTTTTTCATGATCGGTGCGATCATCATCGTATGGAGATGAAAAAAAATGATTGTGAACTATCGAATTAGATAAATTTAATCTCTCAGCGATCTCACGAGTTTTTATTGGTCCGTTGGCATCAATTAATGCCTTTACTGTGTCTTCAACTGGCCTTCCAGAACGTGGTGCATCTTCAACATCAAAATTGCCGGATCAAAATTTAGCCAACCAGTTTTGGTACTGACGTTCTGTCAGTACATCTTTTACATACACATCGGACAATTTTCTTCTTTCTTGAACAGCACTTTTACCATTTTGATAGTAAAAAAGTAAAAATATGCCGAACATACTACTTTTCACTTCTCGCATTTGAAAGGGCACCGATCGAAAACTACTGCGCAGAATCAATCAAACTTTTTCACAAGCAAGCCTTGCTACATCAGCTGCCAAAATGTACAATGATTATGCGACTTAAGTGTGAAGTTGGCTGTGAAAAAATACAATGAAGTTCTCTAACGGAAAAACGAAATTACTCTCCGAACTATCTAATAACATGTCACCAATCGGAATATTCGAAAATATGAATCTTCTCGAGTTTGCCAAAATCGTCTATTTACAAATTTATCTCGTCTAATGAAACAGATGTCCAGAGTAAACTTTTCTGAAGTGCGCTTTTTCCGCGTCGTCCTTCGAACCGGATGTTTTTACAATCGAAGATTTTCTTGCACCGTGACCGAGCGGCGTGACCGTAGCAATTAAAAGCCGTTTAATTCGATTATCCTACCATGGCGATCACAATGGGCTTGTTGGACGGGAAGTCCGTGGATTTCCTATCGCGGTTGCCCTTCCGCGGTAGGCGCCGCGAACGGTCGGTCGTGTCAAAGGCGAGTTCGCTCGCTCATGCGTTCTATTGTCATGTATGCGTTTCCTCTAAGGCAGCCGCGAGCTTTTGTTCGCCCATCGCCCGTCCGCTTTCCGCCGTGCGAACAACTTACAGCGATCTTCGAGTCGCAATTTTACAAGCCACGCTGACGCGGAAGTGTACGAGCGACCGCCGCGGCCGATCATATCGATTGTTATTCAAATTCGCTGTATATTTTCGGATGGCGAAAAGTCGCCGCTCGCGCACCGCTTCCGGAATATCATTGGCACACTGCTCGACCCTTCCCGTTTCAACAGCCGCCTCTCTTTTTCGCATTTTGCGACTCCGTTCCTGCTCGCTGTACTCTCCTATTACTTGTTTCCCGGCTACATCCAGGATTCCCCGCTAATTTACCTTGCAACATTCGGTTTATGAACCAACTGTGGCGGTGAACAGCAACAGAGATAAAGATAAGACCAGAGGCTTCAGAGTGAGAGAGAAACAGAGAGAACGAGCTAAGTGGAAAATGATGTTTGCCTTAGTATTATTCCAGTTTGGGCAATTATTTACATGCTCCCGTAGTCAACGACGTAATGTAACGCTGTAGCGGGTTTCTTGGCTCAACGCTTTGGGGACCCAGCGGCGTCGGGACGCCAAGAGAGTTCTACATCGGTTTTCTCCCAACGCACAAAGAACGCGTCTCTGTGTCCAATGAGAAGAGACGCGGTCGTTTTCGAAAATAACGGGAGCCTCCTCGTCCGGAGACGCGGAACGACGCGGACAAAAGTTCGTGAAACGTGCATAGGAAAGACGAGCGACTGCGGGTTCCGTTGGAACAAGGCCTGCAGCGGGTAACTCGAGTCGCTTTTCTCGAGGGCCGGGATAGGAATAAAGGGAAGACGACGTCGGCTTGTAAAGACAACGTCGACCGTTCCTTACCGGCATAAAAGCGAAGGACGTCTAAGTGGTCGCGAGCGCGGCAAATGGATTTCAATCGCGTCCTTGCAATTACGCCCGCTCGAATTAATCGCCGCTTTCTTCGGTAAAGAAGGCCGCGTTGTCGCCGAAATGCCGCGCCCGGTCGACCGCGGCCGTTATTCTTCCGGCTGATCTGAAAGCGCGGTTTATTCCTGAAGGAGCGTCATTCAGGCCGTGAACGCGGTCGTCCCCGCGGCCTTTCAACCGCGCTGCAGCTACGGCTGAATGCCGCCACGGAATTCACCATTGAAGGGGACGCTCTTTTCAGATCCGTTATGCAATTACGAGGCGCGTTCCCGAATCGGGCAACAATCCTCGTCGCGCCCCGAGCTCGTCCCAGCAGACGTCGATCGCCGAGTTCGCCGCTCGTAACCGTGGCCATTCGAGACGACGCATGCCGCGAGTTCATTATCCCGGATCACCCCGCGTCGGGCCGTCGCCAGACTCGTAAACGGACGACTCGTCCCGGTTCACAGAAGAGGACATTGAGCACCGCCGCGGACCCGCTGATCGCTCCCAACGTCCGCGTGACTTTATTGCCGCGTATATTGCCGCGGTGTGAGAACTAATTGGCTGCAGCGGCAGGGGAACGGAAGGTGCTCTTCACCGCCATTGTATACCCTGGTCGACCTGGGTGTCCTTTTGCCTCCGCTTTCGATTTCCCGTATCGCCCGGCTACATCTAAATTCGTGTCGGAGAATGCGCGACGCCTGGAATTTGCATGGACGTGGGCGACGCTCGAGCCACGCCTGCTGTTATCGCCGATATCGAGGAGGAAGCCGAGTCGCGTTTCGGCTACCTGCGTGCCTGTCTCCGACCGATTAGTTCACCTCCCCCCGCCCGAAACTGATTCAACCCTTGCCACCCAATTTCTCTCGCAGCCATACCGTCGCCTCTCTCGACTCCGCACTCCGCTTGCTCCCCTCGGTGTGTATACGGGAAAAGAAAACGTACCGGTTCGCCACACCGCGTACAACGCATTGTTCATTGTACCGCGTACACGCGCATCTCCGACGCGGCAGCACGCTCGGTAATAAAGTACCGCGGAACAAAGTGCTGCCACTGCGTGCCGGCTCACGTCTAACGGCGTTTTCGGGCGGATTCATCAACGAGGGACGTACTTCTCGTTCCTTCCCTCTCTCTCTCTCTCTCTCTCTCTCTCTCTCCTCTCACGCATTTCATTGTATGGCTCATCCGCAAATTGCGCGTCGGATGAGAAGCGGTCGGTGACGTCAGTGGCGATCGCCGGGGGGCGCAAGTGGTCCTCCCGGATACTGGCCATTCGCGCCGCGCCTGCCGAGGAATCCAGTACAATTAGGCCGTCCGATGCTCTTCATACGCTTCGACGCCAATTACACCAGCAACAGCGTGGACGGGCATTGAAACAACCTCATTAAGGTCATTATGCGAGGTCAGTCACTATCCCGATGCTTGGTCACAAGACCGCGACGGTTGCGACGACTCAGCCCGGAAGTTCAACGCGATGACCAATCCGCAAGAGGCGGACGGCGTACTCGTGCCATGGACACTATCGTTTACGACCGCGGGATGATTTTTCTGGATCGAGTCACGGCGACGCGACTGTCGCGAATGACCCCGCAGATTTAGGGTTACGACCGGCGTTTGCCTCAACGAGCTTTTTTACATTAAACTTGAACACGAGCCTGCAGGGGGAGAGGGGATTAGTCGTGACACGCCGTTAAAATTGTCGCCCCCCGCTTCGCTGGTGGCGCGGGCTTGTAAAACGTTCACGCGAGCCGGAACAAAGAGTCTTGGCCGGACATCGAGTCGCGGACGTGCGCCAACCGAGGCGTGACTGACTTTTATCAAACGAAATCCATGGGAAAAGTGAAGAAAAACACGAGAGACGGAGGAACACTCTGGGAATATGCATAATTTCTGCGACTTTTCTCAGCAGGGAAACGAGTGGGAGAGAAGGGGTGGTAGGAGTGGGGATGAATGCTCGGATTGCCGTTGAAGTTTGCGTATTTTGATGAAATAATATCTCGAAGAATGTCAATATTTGTTTCCATGAAAAAGTTAAAAATTGGCATTTCCAATTTTCTCCCTAGATATTTACTACCATCGGACGATCGCCACTCGCTTTCGTGGACCGGCGTCGGACACCTGTCGGCTTGCGGAGATTGGCGAAACTGCGCGACACCGAGCCACGGGTTATCGTTACGCGCGAGTAATGAGGTACATTACGGCAACGAGGCGGGTATGTTTAACGAGCCGTTCGTGCCGCCACGCGCGACCATGCCTCCGCGTCCGTTCGCTCCATAAATCCACGATTCCACGTCTCGTCTTCGTCGCGCGACTATAACTATTCGCCGCGGCCGTGAAAACCCGAGACGCCAACGCGCGTGCCGCTGTGTCTGACTCAGCCTACCCGACACTTTTTCAGCATGGCCGGGTGTCATAGCTCGCAGACATTTCTTCGACGATGAAGTTCCTCGTGAAACTGTTCGAAACGATCGCGTCACGCAAGGTAAATGCGTACGTAACACTCTGGCGACGCCAGTGAGTCTCTGAAGCGAAACGCGAGACGAGAAGATCCAGGTGCACTCGTCAGCCGTAGATACTATTGGAAACTAATTCCAACAGATATTTCGCGCTGCTGATCGATGTCGTTCTCGACTCTCCTCGATGTTCGAATAATGTTGCAACTGTTATGAAAGTGAGAAAACAGAGGTTATAAAAATATGTACGGTACTTTTACGCGCAATCGACTCTTTACTTTGACAGATCGATTTAAGAGTCGCTCGAGTTAAGAGGATTTTTGTGGCAAATTCTCGTTCCTCCGAGAAATGTAGTTGACGTAAGAAATAATCTTCGCCGTCTAGAGACTTAATTCCGAAAAGATTGTCCTGCTTGTAAAAAAGTTTCTTGTAAATACCAAAAGTCGTTCAACATAAAAAAGAGTCTACTTGACGCCGTAGTAACCGCCTTCTATGAAGAGGAATCTCGTTTGTCAGATAAGGAGCTTCCTCGGAATCACCAGGCCATTTTTCGCAGTGCGTTCCTCTTTATCGCCACTGAACCGCGTCCACTTTTGGCACGGCCACGAAGGCGGCCGTTCGACGAGAAATCGCGACTGCTTCATTGGCGAGCGAGCCGCTTGGACAAAAGGGAACATACGGCACCGGTATTCCACATTTATTGGATCAACCGGCCGCGCTCGATTACGCATAGCTAATAAATCCGTCACTTTGTCCTGTATCGAATTTTTTAATCGGAATCCGAGTTTCAATTAAACGTCGTTGCGAGTAGATGAGCGCCGCCTCGGGGGAGTTGCACGACTCCCCCGAAACTTCCAATTACAGTTTTCGATTGCGGCACTTTGAGTTAATTCGTGCGTCCAGAATAACGCGAGTTCGCGGCAGAACGGACAGCGTCAGCCCGGGAAAGATAGCATCGGTCGGCAGCCGAGCCGTGTAATTGATTCACGGCAAAACAATGAAGCTCTGTGTGAAATCGCATTTTGCGAGCGTCTGCACGCTTTTGTGTGTGTGTGTAAGTTTGTGTCTTTCCGACCGAGGTGCTTTGGGATTCTCGACTCGTGAAACTCTCGTAATGCCCCCGTCGCTGTCCCACCCCCGCCCGGTGAACATCGATCCGACGAGTCTTACCCGGAAGGATGAACGTCGCGAGAGTCAATGGAAACTGTTCTCCCGTCCGTATCGGCGGGTCCCTTTGACGCGATTAGCAGTCGCAGCGACGGGGGTTCGTTCAATACCGAATTAAAGGCCCTGTCCAACTATTGCGATAGCTCGCGGAATCAGGGCTCGATATACCTTTAGCGAGGGAAGCGCTCCGAACGAGATGTCGCTGTGCATCGCGTCCGTCGAATAGCCGCGGCGATCTCTGTTGCCCGAAGCGTAGAAACACGGCTTTGTCCGCGCTAAAAGCCGGCTTCCGCGGTCCGATACTTAGCCGCGGACCTCTCTGATGCACACACGCGCTTACGAAAATGCAGCGTGCAAACCGGACAAAGCGGACAAAGCCACGCGGTGACTTTTATTACAATAATAAAAGTGCAGCGCAATGCTCTGTGCTCACCCAACCCTCCACGCCTCTCCACCCCCGATTTTCCTTCACTTTGTTGCGAGCGGCCCTTTTGGAGCGCGAGGCTGCTGCATTCGAAATATCGCGGGGTAAAAGCTGACGAGGATGCGCGAGCTTTCCGAGCCATTGCCGCGGAGAGGTTTTGCGTAACATTGCGAGTCTTTGATATGCAACGACGTCAGCCGGTGAAATTAAGATCGCACGCGCTTTCCTCCGCCGTGCTTTTCACTCAGCCTGCAACGATCGTGCGCCGCGTTTCGGATCGATACTTGTCTTCGATGCGTGTGTCGTATGGCGCTGCTCAGTGGCGTATTTTCTCGGAATCCGTGCCTCGGTGAGATGGTTTTTAATCTTAACGAGGGCAGAAATGTCGCGGGGGAGCAGAAGTGACGAGTTGGCGAGGAGGGAGAGAAGTTGAAGTGGAACAAGTAACGAGGAGTGGAATGATCGAACAGTAAAGGGGGCAGTGGTGGGGAGCAGGGGAAGAGAATGAAATTGTGGAGGTTGAAGGGGTGAGGGAGAAGTAGCAGGCGGAAGTGCGAAGTCGACGTGGGAGTGGTACGCGTAGGGGAAAAGGAGTAAGTCGGGAAAGAAGAGGGATCAAGCAAGCATGAGGAGGTAGAAGGAACGAGCGCTGTGTTGTGCGAGGAGTGAGCCGGAGGAGGAAGCGGAAGATGGAGAAGAAGGGAGAGCTTTTTGTGTCAAGATGGAAAAAATGCAGCCAATGACAGGAAGCTCTCGCATCAGAAATATGTTTTCGCGACGGAGCCGTTTTATTGTTCTCGGTGATTCAACGGATCACTGGAAAAACGATGCGAGTGAAGGGCGCGAGCGTCGATGAAGCAGCTCGTTGCTTGAATATACCACGAGCGTTCACGACTCGTCGCTCAGCGTTTCTGGAACATTTGCGGTTCGACAGGAAGAAAGCGATGGATCGTCAAACGATTCGACGGTCGTGGGAGAAAAACGGTTTGAATCACGGCGGGTCGCAGGGACGAGCAGGCAGCACCATCTGTATACGAAGCCGCGAGACTCGTAGCGGTGGTCCGCGAACGCTCTCGAGTGTCCGCTGAGAAATGGCGCGATTTTGGATCGCTGACATTTTGAATGGTGGCGCGTCGAGGCAGCCGGCAAAGCGAGGCGAAAAGGAGCGTTTTGGTAGCGTGCCGCTGAAATGACGGCGCGACACGGAAGCGTCTGAATGGCCGCGGCATACGCGGAATGCGTCATTGTGAGCCGCGAGTCATCGTGAAAGCGGACCTGGCGCAGCGCCGTAGGCGCGAAAGTCATCGCTACTAATTAGCGTAATGACGCGGCTGCGAGCGTTATTGAAAATTGAAAGACCGTCGCGTAATCAGGCCGCAGGTGCGACGCGCCGCGGCGCATTCACGCGCAATGTCGGTCGACGCATTATCCGTCGACTGTTCAGCCGTTGAAAGCGAGATGCGCCGTTGCGAGGAACCGTATCGCCTCTTTCGGTAAATTGAATGCGCGACGCGTTTCTCTGTAGCTGTGCCGCGTTGCTGCTGTAACTCGGCTTAAGCAAATGCTTCCGAGACGAAGGCGTTTGGTTCGATTCCGATTTCGTTTCGATTAAAATCGCGGGAAAAGTTTGCGCGATTGTCCCGCGTTGGATGGAATAACCGACCCTCTTCGATGGAATTCGATCGAAGTTGGATGGTCGTGCGCGAGTTGAACGCCTCGAGCGCTCCTTCGCCGCCACTTCCGGCTGCCGTGCCGCCGATGCATCTTCATCCGACGTTCTATGAAAAGAACCGTGGCGTGCGTGGCTGGTCGCATGCGAGAAGTCGAGCAGTTGCAATCGATAGAGCGTGAGTTAGCGGGGCGTTTTCCTTCGTTAGGTCAAATGAACCGGCGTGCATGTATGCTCGCGGGAATTAATGCATGTATGCACTTACCGATGGAGATGCTCGCATACACCGGCGCCGCTCCCTTCCCTCCGCCCTGTCGCTGCTTGTCAGCACTATCGCGAGCACGTGTGCCATTGTGCGGCGTGTACGTGCGCGATTCGCGCACACGGCGACGCTTCTTCTCTTGCTTCGAGGGAGGCGAGATCACGGGGACAGGTGGCGGGCGCGTGAATCATTAGAAGCTGAGGGAAAATTGGGTCAAGCGTATACACCGTCGTGCAGGTACCGCTTGATTACGTATTCGCCCGTGAGAGTCGCGGGGACGAGAAACTCGTTCTCGGGGAACAGTCGCGGATGTAAATGTGTATACGAGCCTCGAAGGAGATTCCACTACGGACCAGTGGATTCCCGTTGACAGGGAAAAGAATCTATTCCTCACCGTAGATGTATTCTGCTAATGGTAAATTCCATCGTATACGAATGAATTTCTACCGATTGTAGAGAATCCGTACGAGAAGCAGTATTTTGTTTTAATGGACAGCAAGCAATTCATCGTAGTTGAATGAATTTCTGCTGCTACGGGAAAGGACGTTAATAAGAAAAAATTAGATTTTTATCGTTGTGAGAATGGTCCGCGTCGGACGAGTCGACAATCATTAAGTGAATTATCGCGTCAGATAAAAGTGCATCGTGGAAAATTTAGAGGGACGCGGTTCCGTGATCAACGAGGGCCCGTGTCTGGTCGTCGACGGAATGTCGAGCGAGGGCTTGAGAATGGCTGGAGGCGCGAGGTTCGTCGTCGTTCGCCCTCGATTGTGCGTCGAAGCGATAGCATCGGTTGCCAGCGTTCACGATGAAACGGAAAAGTGCGGCGGAGCGTCGCGTTCCGCGTATCTCCCCGCGCCGATAACTTAAGTGACTATTAATGAGGCGAGTGCATTGGAACTGATGAAATGCGTCCAGTTATCCGAGGGCCGGAATGAATGAGACTAATTGACAGATAAGCAGTCAATCGACCACCCATAAGCGCGCTCGGCCGGAGGAGATGCCAATTTACGAATACCCGGGAATGCTCGGTATCGCGCTCGGCTATCTCGTCCAGTGTAAATAAGATTTATTTCGAGCGAGAAATTGTCGTCAGCAGGTTTCGTTATACCGCGGACGGAAATGGACGCATTTGCCCGGGTAGCGATAACGAGATGACGCGTCTTCATGCGCTATCGCGTATCGTAATTGCACGGATTCATTAGGAATGCGCGTATTACAACGAACGAGTTTTGTGCTCGATCGCCGGCGGGCCAGCACGACGATTCGGCGGTGGTCCGCTGGCCGATAAATCGCCTTACCGACTCCCACGATTCGACCCGCACCGTGGTGGCGCCCTCTGCCGCCATTTCCCGCGTGCATTCGTAGCCTGTTCGCCCGGCGTGACCTTGAAGTGCTCCAACAGTTACGCAGATAAGTATCGCGCTCACGATTTGCTAACATATCGAGGGATGCAGCAGACCGATCGCACGTCCGTCCGGACGGATTCAATTCGCCATCTCAGGACTCGGCCGCGTGGCGGCGCTGTTGGATCATTGGCGTTACCTCGCCATTCCAAGTAATCGCCAATGAAAAATTTTGTAGCGAGTTATGTTTTCCGTTTGTTAGGTCATTCTCAACCATCTGCTGAACAATTTCCGAGAGCCCTTGTGCACCCTTTTTTGAAAAAAGAGGAGCTAAATAATTCAAAAATAATAATTAGAATCCTGAGTAGTTCTGCAAATGTCCTAGTGTTCGTAAGTAATTTTGGAAATAGTTGCGTGGAAATTTTTATGAAAAAATCGAGAGTGACGTTCTGTGGGGCTAACTTCACGTAGTAACCTTTTTTCGGAAAAATGCACTTTTTCCAGGTGTTCCGAGTAGGACTGCAATAAATCTAGAGTTCTCAATGAATTTTAAAAAGAGTTCGGGCGAAGTTTCCAAAATAAGCGGCATCGCAATTGTAAAATAGAGGAAGGACGGTAAATTGGTAGGGTAGG
>JABFPT010000079.1:31677-43272 GCA_022817245.1 Nixonia krombeini | reverse complement strand
GTGTTCCGAGTAGGACTGCAATAAATCTAGAGTTCTCAATGAATTTTAAAAAGAGTTCGGGCGAAGTTTCCAAAATAAGCGGCATCGCAATTGTAAAATAGAGGAAGGACGGTAAATTGGTAGGGTAGGTGAAGGATCTATCGAATTTCATAGTTTTCACCCTATAACTCTTCCCAATTTAATAAGATTTTCAAAGGAACCGAGGCGTCCTCTTATTCCGGGCATTGAGACTTATGTAACGAGCTAACACATGTCGACGTGCACAATATGTACGGATTTTAACTACTTCGATTTTACCCCCACTATTTTACTGGTTTTTATTTTTAAAAAAGTTACTTGCAGTTGGAATCGTCGCGATTACGACACGGACTTAGACTCCTCGTCGAAGTGAGCGTTATATAGCGTGAAAAACAAGAAGAAATGAAAAAAAAATTTTTTCGAAAATGTTTAAAGCGCATTTTCCGTTTTATCCCCACCAATTTCTCCTTTTCCTTCAAGATCAATGAGGGGAAAGGTCAACATACGGAGCGATCTCTGGTGTCCGTTGTGAGATTTATCTCTTGGTGTGTAGCTCAAAGTTGAAAGGCGATATTGATTTTTCGACATTTCTTCAATGTAGTCCTTCAATTTTTTTTTTGAAAAACCAGTGTTGTCTTTCAGCCTTGAGTTATACATCAATAAAATGCTTTCGCGACGGACTTCATAAATTACCTACTATGCCAGATCTTCGCAGCTTTAGGGACAGAAATATTGGAGAAAGTTGGAAAGATGGGGTATTGATCGAATTTTAAATAATTCGCTATAATTCTTCGTAAAATTAAGCAGGAGGTGTAGAACTATTGCGAAACTGCGTAAGACTCTAATTATCTTTTGATTTTGAAGAAAAGGGCGCTAACTTCACAGAGGTCCACAGGGACGTTTTCTCGTATTTCCATCAAGTTTCTTGTTTCCGGTGACCGACTCTTTCCATTCTTCCTTCCATCTCATTCGATTCTTCACCATGGCTTTATTTATCAGGTGTATTCCGGGGCGCACGCTCTCGCTACCTACATTTTTTTCTACCGCCTCGGCACCGTTTCATAGACACTTCACTACTGGAATACTCACGTACCTGCAACAGAAGGAATAAGCAATAACGTTAGTTTCTTTCATTTCTTCAAAGTATTACGGTTTATTAATTTCCGCGACTGAGTAAATTCCCCAGCCGCTGGTTCATCAGTTTATAAAATATACTGTTCCGATCGTCTGAAACGATCGTCATGCTAGTCGCTCGAGCCAATTAGAGTAGAGAAAATGATACGATCGATGGTTTGTAATTAATCAGCCCCTCATTAATATTTCTGTATATTCCGCTCGTAAAGCAGAGCCAAGCAGTTACATTGTGTTTTAGACGCCGAGAAGTAAAACGTGGGGGAGAGCGCGTGACAACGGGCGGCGGAGTGAAACGTGAATCACGGCAACGGGGAAAGTACGTTTATTCCGCGCCAGCGACTTCGCAGTTGTATCGTCGCCGCAGACTTATTACAATCAAAATGTAACCGGAGTTTTTAGTTACCGGGTGTGACTTTCCGCGCGGGGAAACGCACATTTTATGACGCTATTAACTTCCACCGCAGTCAACGGAATTAATTTTGTTCACCTGTCAACGACTTCAAAAGTGGTTGTCGATTTGCTTCGTGGCTGCGGATACGTGTCGCGGCCGCTTTTTCGCCTCCAGTCTTTTTCCCGCGTCCCTCGAGATCGATGATTTCGCGGCGCTCGTAGCCTGTTTTGGGGCTATGCCATTATCGAGGGGACTTTTTCACTGCGACGTCGATGTTTTTATAGAACGCGCCGTTGCGACCTTGAAACACGCAAAGTAACGCGTATCTTGTATATCGGTACGTTTATTCCAGTGCGACAAAGCAGCAACGATTGTGTCGGCGCTGCTGCGACAAACTGGTGTAAAAACTCCGCAGATATTTCGCCCGTTGTTTCGCAATATGTTCTCATTCTTTCGCGTGCATCGTTGACCCGGTCGCTCTTGCACACGCGAAACAGACGCGGCGCCGTTCGATCTCGCGGCAACAACGCGGCACGCGACGTTATACTTCTTGTCGCGTTGCCTAATTTGGTCCACTGATCCAAATAATGGATCGTATAAAAAGTACGTAGATACTGTAAACATGTATCTTAATTCCATAGTAACTATAGTTGCAGTGCTTTTTTTCTTAACGAAGTTTCAAATAGTACCAATGGACGATATTATTACAGTAACCGAAGTATGTAACGAATTTTTTTGATCTGTGCAAATTTACAAAAGCAGAAACGTGTATTTCCAATTACTTCCTTACGGGAACAGAACGTGTATTAAGAATGCTTTAATTTAATATAAACAAGAATTAAGAAGCTTCTGTTCGTAATGAGGCTGTAAAAATTGTCCCGCGGGACCAAATTAGGTCCAACGATTCCCGTTAGAATCTCGCGATTTTTCAAGAAATCGATCGGTAAAAGCGTCGGGTAAAATATGGCGTTCGGATTTATAGCGAAGCCGCGTCGCGAGAGCAGCGAGACGGTCGAACGCAAGCGATAACCTTTATAATATGTTTATATTTAATGATCCTCGGAGAAATAGTTTACGATCGACGTATTTGTTAAACGGCACTGTTTAAGGACTAACGTTTCATTGCCCTCGCCGGGACTAACAAGCGGCACTCGAAACAGCGGAGCGGAATTAAAAGGACATAAAATATAGCATTTGGCGCTGCTTCGACGTCGCCGTTTAATGAGGACAACGCGTCGAGAGCGAGGTGCGCATTTTTGTGGTTTCGCGGGTAACCGTCTCCTCGTCCCTCCCTCCAAGTAACCCGCCGTCTTAGCGACGTCGCGATCGAGCCCACGCGCTTATCAAAGCGTTATCAAACCACCGAAAGGGCGGGCGCATTGTTGCCGATTGAGTCGTAACTCTTGCGCTACAAAAGTTATTACTCCAGGCTACCAAATGTTTTAAGGACTTCATAAAAACTGAGAAGCTGTTTTATGGTAAGATATAACCCATATAAGATGATCGGAATAGTATATACGACGTGATCATTATAATAAATTTATATAGTTCACGGCGCAGTGGGACGTGGACGGTTGTTAAGGACGCTTTTTTCCAGCACGCCGGGCTTTTTTGCTCGACTAAGAGTCGCACGCGTAAAATCCCGCCGGCGAGAAAAGACGAACTGCCGCGCACGTGACGTCACGTGACTTTCATTCCGCAGCATTTCCGAAACGCAAACATTCCATTTTAGGCGGAAGTGGCGAGCAATGCGATAAGATTTAACGCGCAACGTTGCATGGCCGTAAACTGCACGTTGCAAAGGTTCGTAAAAAGTGCACAATGTCGACGTGCCTGCGAAACGCAGCGAGGTTCTTCTCTCAACGCTGCGCTGCGATGAACGACGCTTTGCCCTGGCGTGTAATACCTTTCACGGGGTTCCGAAATGAAATGGGATCGTGAAAGTTCGAGAATACTCGCGTCCGAGCGTGAGGCCCGCATCGAGGAGTTATTGAAAAACGCGCGAGCGCGCATGCGACAGTGAAAGACGGGCTCGTTGAACCCGGGACTGAGGAACGAGGTAGTCCCGGATTTATTTGGCAGTGCGCACCTTTAACCCTTTCGTTTGGGTCTGATATACGGCCATGCGAAATAAAGAAGAAGTCGTAAGGCCCGGAGCCGGCCACGGACCCATTCCCCATGTGCCCAGCGTACGGCGGAGGGCCGCGGCGAACCCGGGATCAATTATTATTACCGCTCGCGAATAAATATCACCGCTCGCACCACCGGTCTCATCCGCCGACGATATCCCCACGCGGTGCTCCGCATTTTTGTTTGCAACCGCGAAGAGATAAACGGCGTCGAAAGGGACGCGTTCGGCGAGTTCGCGGCGTCGCGGCATGACGACGCGTAGCGCCGACGCAAATAGCCGAACCCGGATGCTCGCCGCGGCGGTAACAAATTGCCGCCGCGAGTCCGCGCTGTGACGAGATGAAAGACTGCGCGCGGCAGTTTCGCATTTTCGCGGACTACCGTTGCCTGCCGCGCGGCGGGGAAGGTATGACGATATTAACTCGACATGCACTTGAGAGCATTGTTATGATAATGTATTTAAATGTCAAGCCCGCGACGAAAGCACGAGCGTGCATGCACGGGCGCACACGTGTGCAGCCGCGTCTTCGTTGTTCGCGTCGCTGCATCGCTGCATCGCCTGCGTGCAACGGCGGCCCCGCAGACAACCACGCACGACAACGTTACGATTTAAGACGCGTGCCTGCGTAATTACTGGGTGGTCGCGGTATACGCGCGGTACATGCGATGCGCGAGGTTGTCGTGAGCGGCAACTGCCGAGCATACATTTGAAACGGGGCATCATCCAGACCCTGCTACGGAGCGTGATTATTGCGAACGGGTCATCATCGGGTCATCGCGGTCCTGCCGAAGATCTTGTCTTTATTTTTCAATGACAAAGTTAGTCGTCTTTATTGTTATATTTAATTCTTATCTGACATTCCACTTATCGCTAATTCGACATTCTCTGGTCTCGTTATTTCTTCGACTAAATGTACCCAATGATCTTACTGCGACTGGATAACAATTTGAACAGGCGCGCTTTAATTGTACTTTAAAATATGCAGTCCTTTTTTTACGTAGACCTTTCGATAGCATACTTTTTTTTCCTTGCTTCGGGTATTGAATTAATTTCAATTTATTGATTACTGTACTGTTACTGGAAAGTCTGTTTTGTAATTTATTCAACAACCTGTGTTACATAGTAAAATCAGTTAGCTACTTTTTAATCTTCGCATGATGTACGTTGCATTTAATACGCGTAACATGTAGAATTGATGTTAAATGGAGATAAATAAGTGTAAACCATGAAACAGCATTTTTGAAATTTACATTTTCTACCGCATGTTGTAGTAATTGGTTACTAATGAATAATCTTGCAGGATTCCTTGCTTTCACTGATACAGGCATATAAATAATACTTAATCACGAAACGTTCGTGCAGTACTTTTATCTCTATTCCCCTTCCCTGTCAAACCTTCCGCAAGTGAATCTCGGAGCATTAATTAAACTTCGTAAAAAAGTCACTTTTCGCGTACTACACTTTTACAAAAATGTCGCAAGCACAAAGAGATGCTTTTTAAAATTTTCATACTGACTATCACGTCAGTTTAGGCGAAAAATATAGAAAAGGCAAAGAATATAATTATCATGCAGTTTGATATCAACAACCAAATATTTGATCATTCGCACCAAATACTTGCTCGTGAACGAAATTCGATTAATTTCAACGAACGTTTTCGCGAAGCTTCGATATAAATAAAACTATCGAATTACGCGAGCGGCGATTAAAAAACGGAAACTTAATTAACCGTCATCGACCACGTGCGCACGAAAGCGCGTCGGAGCTTTCGAGCGGCTCGCTCGCGTCCCCGGTTGCGTCCCGCCGTGTGAAAATTTACGATTGCTTAAGGGAGTCCAGTTCGCGAACTCGTTGTCGTACGGCGGCTACTCTGATAAATAATACATTTTCTCGACGGGTGGTCGGTGCAAGAAAACGCCTCGCCGCCTTTGAAGAGCTATCCGCGAGTTAGTTCGCGATCACGGTGTACACACATCTCGGCATCTCGTCATCCTCATTAAGTCGGCATAATGCGGAGGAATACATTGTGCGCGGTCTCGATCGATCGCGGTCTCCTCGGTCGCGGGACGCGCTCCCTCGGCGGCAAGAAAAGTAACGAGTTTTAAAAAGTGCTGGAATGAGGTGCGACGGGACACGGGGAAGTTTTCATCCGGCTGACGTCCCCTCGACTCGCGCGACGAATGTCGCTCTCGGTTGGCGCCGGTTTCGACATCGGCAAGAAATCGGCAAAAAGTCGGCAGGAGATCGACAAAAAGTCGGCGTGGGAAATAGGCGGTCTGTGGAAGACCGCTTCCAAGAATTTGCACCCGATCGTGTAGATGCTCGATTCCAGGTGTAGTCGCACAGCGGGCCGATTCCGTAACCCGCTCTCTGCTGATATCGATCTACCGGGCGTAATGCTGCCCCGCTTCCATTAAGGACCATTCGCGAGGCGCATAGAGCCACTGCCTCCTTTTGAGCGCGCGATCCGTGTTACGGGCGATACCATCGAAAACCGCGAGCCCGCCCGACGCGTGGGAGCATTTCATGAATAGCATTGCGAAACGCCGATTCCCGTCGATTTCGATCGCGCGACGTCTTGCGCAATCGGCGATGATCGATCGCGACTCTCCGTTTCCGCCACCGTCAACGTTAAACGTACGGTCGGTCTTTTGATCCGCAAATTAATCGGTCTCGTGACAGTGTCGATACAGACGTCTCTTGTTCCGCAATGCTCCCGCCTCGAGGGGTTACGACCGAGCGAGACGCGCCGTCTTGGCGCGTGCCAAAATCGCTAAGATCCGCGTGGTCGCTAATTTTGTCGGGCGCCGCAGACACCACGCGGTTCTCGTTTCTATTTCCCGACTCTTCGGCGCGGAGGGGACGGGAGGCTGCTGATGGTGTTTCTTGGCGCGACCGATGCCGTGTGCTCCCTTTTGCTTCCCCGCTCTCCCTCACTCTGTCTCTCTCCTTTTTCTCCTCGGGTTCTTCTCCCGCCGCGACCATTCGTCTTCGCCAAGACAAGACTGTTTGAAATTCGGAAGAGCCGCCATCGGGAGAAAAAGATGCCAAACGTATTTAATGATTCGTTTTACGAGTTTATAAGGGGGTTGATTCTCGCCAAAACAGTCGCCGAATGACGTAGGTAAGAAGGGCGCCGAACACAAGAGCGCGAGGCGTGTTACTTTTTACGCGATGGAGACGAGTTGCGGAAAATACTACGGCTGAAGCGTAATCGGGACCGATGGTCGGGCTCGAATTCGGCCATTGTTTCTTTGATCGTCTAAACGCGGAAAAAGAGGCCGGAGGAGTAAGGCGAGCGGCGGTCCGATGAGACGACGCGGAATGCAAAATAGAAGTGCAAGTGGCGCTGCATCAAAGGCAGAAGAGAGTCGGCGGAGAAACGACCCGTCGTGGCATTTACCAGGGCCGCACTGTTGTCGTGCTCCTGCTGCCTTCCACGTCCACGTGCTCGCGGGTCGTGGCATCGAACGCGCGTCGCTGCTTAATTAATTACGTATTCCATGGGTTCCGAGCTATAACAAGAATTGCGTTTGAAGGTTACCGGTTCTCGTTACTGGGTGCCGTGTCACGAGGAGAGTCGCCGCCGATTCCTCGCCGACGGGAATCTTCTAATTAGGAGGACATCGGTCGGTCACGCCTTCCCGTCTTTCTCAGCATTAGAAATGTCTGTTCGACACATGACCGGTTGTATAGCTGTTTTACGATCTTCACATGATTGTCATATGCGACTGGACACACACATTTATTTACACTGTTTCGGAGAAAATTAGAACATTTTCAATGACAAACATGCGTTATTCATTAATTCGTGTTTTTGTGCTTGTTCAGAAAGTAGCATCCCTTGCGAAACGTCGGATTTTCTATATTTATTGTCTAACTCTCACTGGAGAGTTTAAGAAACAGATGCGTAAACGACCATTCATTGCGCACCTTGCCACCTTCCTAATACTCGTTTCTACCTTTCCTAAAAAGTTTCTTCTTCCTAAAAAGTGAACATCTGTGCAACGGGCCCGAACTCTCAGCAACGGCCCCCACAATCTTTATCGCACTAACCCTTTACGACACGTAATTACGCTTACGCATCAGCTTCCTCTCGCGTCTTTGAGAAAACTTATGCTTTCTGAACTTCTCCCTCTTTCGTCTCTTTTGAACCTTGTAGTTTCTTCCGAGCTTTTCTCTTCAGTCTCTTCATCGGACCCGCCACAGCAACTCTCGTCTCCAGCACACCGCGCGTTTCTCTAGTCCAGTGAAATTTTATAATACAGGTTTTTTAGCTCGTAATGTTAGTTGTTTTGAACTCACACCTCCAACAAATACAGTCCACTACTCTCTCCTCTCTCATTCTCTCTCAATCCCAACCAGTGCTGTGACGTGAAAATAAATGAATGAAAATTCATTAATTATCGTTATCAGTCAAAAATATCATTTATCAGAATAAATAATACAACATCGTCCATAAATTGTCTTGTAATAATTACAGTAATTCTTTCATTCCTTTTAGCCACATTACTTTCTAAGAATATCATTTTAATTACTAAAACATATATTCTATGAAACATTAATATGTTTCGTATTTTACATTTCTTGCAGACAAATGTGCAAGGAAAATTGATAGCGAAAGACCATCGGAGTGTAATACACATTATCATACACAAGGCGAGTAATGTTTAAAATAAGGTAACACTAAATCGCGCCAATGTATTAATTATAGAACTTAGGGTTACTTTTAAGGGACATTCAAGTATTTCTTTACTGACACTCCTTTTCACAAGATTCGCCCACTTTTCTAATTCTTTTTGGAAAATTGAGGGGAGCGTCCCCTCAAACCACCTCGTCGGAAGTGCCTCTTTCTTTTTATTACTTAATAGCGTCTTTGTCTTGCTACACCTGCGTCGATGTTGCGCGGACTTATCACCAACGTTTTAACAGACTTTGCAGATTTTCTCAGCTTTACAGTCAAGTCTTTCTTTTATTATCCCTTACGTGACAAAACACTATTATATTATATATTACACTTTTATTTTTATCTCTGTTAACTTTAGAACAAAAACACGAGGTTTCCAAATGTTCATGAAGTACCTAAGTTGTAGAAGTGTATGAAAATAATTGGTGTCCGATGATTTCACCTTTTTACATAGGATTTACAATCCCCTCCAACGCGCAAAAAAAGATCTCTCACTCATGGTCATAAGTTCCGTAAAGCTTGATTTCTCAACCGGAAACGGCAATATTCGTCAAACGACGATGCGATTAATCGAACCGCGATCATTGTTTTCTCATCGATGGAAACTGGCATCGGCGTTGCGCGGAGGAACGAACGACTCCGCGAGGAATTGATAATTGTCGGCTTTTTGCCCGACCGATATTGGCCCGTGCATTATTGCGAGCGTTAAATTTCATCGTTATAGTATCCGGACGTGAGTGATCGCCCTATCATTCGACCATCAGACGCGTTTTTGCCTCGTATTAACTTTTTACCTTTCGACCAATGAGCGTTCGTTAATTTTCTCGTAAAAACACGCTTGCCTGGCCCGACTGTGCGAACATAATCTATATTCGAATAAACGAAATAACGGATACAATCGCGACGATATATCCCGATAAAGCGGAATTTATGAAGGGCAGTTTGCGCCGACTAACGCACGAAATCCGAATTAACGCTGCCTTGCCTCTAATTAAACCCGTGATTTGTTTTGCGTGTAGCGAAGATCGCGGGGGGGGGGAGAAGGCAAAAGAAGCGAGTGGAGGAAGGCGTTGTTATTAACGTCGTGGCTACGAAGTGCCCTCGTTTAGAGAGACATGTTCGTTGGACAGCTCCGAACCGCCAGCCAAGACGATTTTCCAAAACAAGGGAGGCTGAAATGGTTGTTCGACACCTTTGAATGCCGATACTCGAACACGAAGGAAACCGCCATGGTCAATCTCTCGACTGTCAGGAAATGCTTTCTTCGGAGTAGATCGGAAACCGATCCGCGTCTGTCGCTACGAGGGCGGAATTATTGCCGAATAATGCAAGTTGCGGCGTTATTTAATCCTTTCATTATTAATACGAAGGAGTTGCGTATAGGCGTAGCGTTTCTTGATGGAACCAGATAGGCGGACGAATGGAACCCGCGCGGTAATTAATTCACGTACAACCCGATTATTCTGCACGATGCATCAGGTTGCATTAATGCAACCTAATATCGTTTCTTGGCACGGAAACGCCGCTCCATTTTCCTCGGAGTTCGCGAACGTCTTGTTTCCCGGTACTTGTTTACACAGGAAGGTTTCTATGGTCTTCATTCAAATCATCGTTTTGCACTTTTAACAACGGCAAAACCTTCAGATGCGTCTGTCGAATGCTTCTCTGGAAATTTCGCAGCTACGTAAATTTCGCCTTCCGACGATTCCTTAAATATTTAAACGTCTCGCGAACTCCGGCGCAATTCCATCGCCGCCTCGCTCGAATGCGGCCATTTACACCCGGGACATAAATTAACGGAACTTCGATGCCGACAATTCCGCCCAATTCGCATCCGCGCGCCAACTTGCTCGGCTTTTCTATGATTCTTCGCCGCGTGCGCCACCAACTTGGACAATTCGTCGCCAATTTACTATTATAGTTATGAGACCCTCACACTCCAGACGTCCCATTGAATTTCAAGGTATGACGGATGACTCGCGGCCGCCCCCTTTTAGCGTAATGGCAATTTTCGCTAAAATGATGGCAGCGAATCGCAAGTGGACGTATACTAATACCACAGACATATGACTCTCGTAGGATGTTTTTTTGTCCCCAAAATCGAGTGTTTATTAAGGGGAGTATTTTTACACGAGGAAAATATACACGGCAAGCATATGTCGCTCATCTGACGCTCGTCGAAAGAAAAAGTGATATGAATGATTGGCCGTTTTTCTTCCCTCGTTTCGGTACACCAAGAAAAAGGTGTAATGTAATGCTTGCTCGAACTGACAGTGTTCTTTTCATCGTGTTTCCCGTTTAAGCAGTGCCAGCTGCGTTTATGCAACGTAAATAGCGATTTCCTGCGACGCACGTAACGAAAATGTGAAAAAAGGTACGACTAATGAAATACAAAGTAGAATAGCATTATGTTTCTCACAAGTGCAGGGAACTCAGTCGCAGATGCAAGCCTGCCATTACTTTACTATTATATACAGCGGTTTCTATTACATTATTTTCCTGCGCGCACAAGCACGTGAAATAATGTCGACCGCGTGCCAACTACGGGGACATTTATCCGCGCGAATTCCTGGAAAGTTGGCGAAAGGCGAATTGGACCGACGTTATTGGTCGGTACGTCCGATTACGTATCGGCCACGGCTTTCCCGATCGTAATTCGCCGGCGAGATCGACCGGGATAACAGACGCGGGAATTATTTTAATACGTGCTGCGGTAGAGCGCGCGACAAAGAAGTACGATGCGCATTGTTGCACGTCGTGTGCGCGCGAGCACGAATCACGATTATGAAATACGTTTACAGCTCTCGCGCTCTTTCCAGGAGCGCGTGTCCCGCCGCTCCCGACTTTCTCTATACTTGGTAATGTCCGGAGTCAAGGTGCAACGCTGGCGAAATAATGGGCTCCCGTGTTACAATGTAAACTTGGAATAGCATTAGACTTTTTTCCATTTGCGTTTCTTTGTCTCTTCCCTCACGCCGTCACGCGCCTCTCACCACAAAGGAAGTTCGCTACTTTGCTAATGACTTCTTGCCAATTTTTTTTTATAGACGAGTCTCTCCGCGCGGACATTTCACGCTTGTAGAAAAGGGACCTTTGTGCACGATTCGTTACACTGCGCAAACTCATTCTTAATCGGCTCTGATTAACGCAAATAGAAGTGCCTTCTTGGCTCGATCGCTCCTCCCCGCGTGAAATCTCAGGCAAGGGAACACCGCCTTTACCGTCGTTGCCTCT
>JABFPT010000079.1:9904-21849 GCA_022817245.1 Nixonia krombeini | reverse complement strand
CCAAGACGTTGAGAACCGTTCACCCATGAGAGGTGGAAGTCAGCGTCGGCCAACGACCGGGATTCTCAATTCCGCGATATTTGCGCCATCAAAATTGCATCGGGCTCCTGAGCATGGAACTCTGTGACGCAGAAGTGGGCCAATCTCAAGGTCCGCGTGTCAAAGTCGACGCAGACATCGCGACGTGGAGCGCGTGTTTGCACGATCTGTGCCGTCTCAGACACGACCCCATCACGGGGCCGGACGACTCTCTAAACGTAATTAACAATCGTTGAAGATTCCGTCAAACCGGCCGCAAATTAGAGAACGAGGCGGAGCGAGATCCAGTTCCCACCTTGGTTTCCTTTGTAGCTGCATCACACTGCGTTTCCGTATGCGGAATCAGCCGACCCGATGCTCCAGTGCTCGACCCCGGCCAGTGACCCGGTCGCGTCGAACTGGAAACTCCAACAACCTGACGAACGATGCTCGTCGGCTCACTCCTATTTCACTCCTTTGAATATTTGAATCAGTACCCCTTTACCAAAGCAAAATCGCTAAGTGGTTCCTGATCATGTAACTAACGACAGAGTAACGGCTTGCACGTTTCTATTCATTTTAATTATGTATACCAAGACTCATATGTAATTATATTTGATGCTCAAATAGAGATAAATGCAAGCGGAATAAATCCAGGTCACGCGAGAGCTTTGGTAAATTGCCGGTGGATTTCGCTGCTAGTTTGTTACCGTCAGAGCAGCTTATGAATTACTATTAACTAAATTATTATGAAAATCCAATCAGTGAAGTCAATATGAGGGTGGAACAGTTGGTGCCAAGGACGTTTATCCGAGCGTTCGTATTAGAGTTAAAAATTTGCCGAAATTTAAAAAATTACGCTCATTTCGATTTCCACAATTACGACCGTGTCAAGGTCAAGGCCCATTATCGTCAGACATTGTTTCCGAACTATGGTTCGAACGATTAAGAAAATTGCTCGACTCAGAAGCGGGAGCCGTTAGAAAAGACCGTCCGCGGCAGGCCAATCGGGTATACGTAATCGCGCGCACTCGCCCCGATGGAGTTTCATCGTCGATCGGATTCAAGCGGTTTAAACACTCGGTGAGTGCCAGTTCGTAAATATTATAATTACAACGGCGAACACTGTAACATCAGAAGGCCGTAACGAGCCGCCGACCCGGGTCGCAATCCGTTCGCGGGGAACTGCCGAATTCTCAGGGATATAACGCCGACTTCTTTATCGGCGTTAATTCACACCCGACTCTGTTAATCGGCAGCCAATTCGCACCCCGTTTGATTAATCGGCGGTTAATCCAACTTTTCAATCGGTCACGTCGATTCGCCGTTTCGCGGGATGGAATTAAGCCAGCTTTTCGGATCGATAATTTAACGGCCTCTGAGGTGCCCCTCCTCTCCCCCTTCCCCAGCACAGCCGACGGCGAGGAGCGAGGAGGGATCGGCAATTTGTGACCCGGTTATTTTCAATGAAGCCTGTACTTGGCGTAATCGCGCGGTCGAGGTGTTTTTAAAGGGCTAGTTAGTGCCGAATTCACCTTTCTCGCCCGCTTCCGCAACGTCCGACCGCGTCCTCGAACGAGGCTCAATTTTGCCCTCATTGTTACGATGACTCGACTCGCTTCGCTTTCCGCTTTCGCCGAAAAACTGTATTTACGATGACCGGCTTTCACATCCCGACATCGTTCGCGACGTTCCAGGGCGGCGTCGCGACGCCAGAGACGTGAAGTCTTTGCACTTCGCGAAGATTGTTGCCAGTTCGAGACACGTTCTGGGAAAAGTATTTAATCGAGCGTTGATTGAATCTTTATTGGAGTCGTGAACCGCCTGTCAAGCGTGTTTTGATCGTGCAACGGTTTCGCGGCGAGTGACGAAGACTGTTCCTGAAGAAACGAGGTATTCTTGCGAGGAAGTGCGGCAACCGCGCGCGATGCTGACACACAGACGGACATCTCGGCTGAGCTATTTCGCAACTACTCACGATTGAATACATAATATATCTGGCCGTGTTTACATCAAAGATCAGCCAACATAGCATAGACCACCGGCTAATCCTTAAGTGATACGCGGTGTTGCCACGTTCCGATGACTCATGGTCACGGTGGGAAATCCCCCTCTCGAAAGAAGTTTGCAGGACCATCCGCATTATTGAAAGACACAATGAATGAAAAACAGGAGGCTCGATCGCATGCACCACTGTCTACCAGGTGGCAGCACCGGTCGCTGAGAAAGGAGAGTTTCAATGAGCGAGAATCGTAGTTTCGCGCGAAGTCGAACTTTATCCAAGTCGAACGCCGAAGTCGGTGTGAACGCAAGTTTGCATGATCGTCCCCCACGAATGTCAACCTTGGCAGCATTTTCGCGCAACTTTCCGCAAACGCAATCATCGGGTTGATTGGATTACGGCGGAAGAAGTGGCACTGGCGGAGATGAGTCGCGCGAGACGGCGTTCGCCGAGGACCCGTTACGGATAGCGCGCCGACGTTAACGAATGCTCGGTCGATGACAACCTCATTTGCATCCCTTCGTCTCCCGCGTCCGAGATAAGGTACGTGACGCGCCGCGACGCCGTTTTTCGACAGTGCATACAGTTTGGACTTTTGACCGCGGCAATCGAGCATTACTGGTGCTCGCGGTTGGCAGAAGCAACGGAGGTGAAAATATTTTTCTCAGCGTGGACGCGGGCAGTCGATAATATCGGTCTGTCCCTGTGCATGATGTACGCATTATACATGTATGCGATGCTCGGCGGAGTTCGTCGAGAGCAAACTCTCGTCGACTTGGAGGTAGCCGGGGCAAGGTTGTTGACCGAAACCTGCTCGGTCCGTATCTCGATTATAGTCAAATGGCATTCACCACGCATAGCCGAGCGCAGCGCCGAATCGCTTCCCTCCGAGTATTTCATTATCGAAATCTTACGGTGATGGGCAATAAAGTCGGGAGGCCGTGCTCGGCCATAGGCGCGTATAATGGAGCGCGCGTATACGCGAAATCGAGGGCATTATCGAGACCGTCGAGGCGAGGCCGATCAGACGCTCGGATGCGAAGATTCGGCGGCGGCGAACCGAGCGAAGTGATAAAGACGCGTGCGGGTCTACGGCGGAGTGGAGCGGGCGGATTAATGAAGAGGTTGCGGCTGTGAAAATCGCAAAAACGTATGGGAATGAAATATGATAGTGGCAGCCGACGAGACGGAGAGGCAGCACGGTCGGAACAGACACGGCGAGCGGAACACCGCGCTGCCCACGCACACCGTACCTTATTCTTAATCTCTCCAACTCCAGGTGTTCCCTGCGTCATTTTCCCTCTTTCTATCCTCCCTCGTTCCGTCCCACTCTCTCCCCGTCTTTCACTCGTGGTCTGGTCGAGACTATATATATTACACGCGACATTCGTCGGGAGAGAAAAAGACAGGAGGGAAGGGTGGAAGTACAGAAATCGGCGTTTCGACCGGAAGTATCCGCCGGGACAGCAGCTAAAGAGAATCGTTGGAAGTGCCGCCACGTACATCGCAGTCCGTTGGGAAATCGAGAGCTGGCACGCGAGCTGGGACGGCTTCCACCTCGATCTTTCGCGAAACAAGGTCGTTACACGTGTCGGGATTCCGAAATCACGCGACCAGCCGCGATTTACGGCCTGGGCAAAGGAGCCGGTGACATATACCGGCGCTAAGACCGTTCTCGCAGGAAATGACGACGGGGCAGGGTACGCCCCGATTTTCTCGCGCACTTTGGCCGTGCGCCGATGATTTATAGCGGCACCGCTTGCCCGACACCGTCGACCATAATTCGCCGCCGCGATACCTCAAAGTTATGAAAAGCGGCCATATCCCCACCCCTCGGCGGACGCCCCTCGCCATTCGATGCCTCCGGGTGCCGGGCGCCGGTTACTCCTCGCGAACAGGTGCAAGCTGGCATTATGCTTGTCCCGCCACACGCTCTCACTTGATTCAATTTCCGTTGGCCTTCCGCGCACGGTTTCGCAACGCCGATCGCCTGATTTACCGATCCTCTAATCTCGATTTTTTCCTCTCGTGTCGTTCCCCGATAACCTCCGATGGAAACGGATTAAAGCACTCCGCCTAACGTTCATTAAGACGTCATATTGACGATTTTCATCGGTGGGTAAGCGAACGACGATAATCGATCCTGCGGCGGGCTCGTTGGCCCGCCGCTATTTATGGCACCTAAAACTAGCATGTCATCGGCCGGAACTGCCGATACCACCCAGAAGACGGCCCGGGGATGAAACCAATTTTCGTCGAACTTCATATAAATCAGATCTTGTTACGACGCGCCGTATACGCGTTGCGAGTCACTCGCAAATCGAACCCGAGCGTATACTCATGCCCATCCTGTTGCGAACAGCCTCCCGTGCCAAGTCTCAAAAAGAGAATCAATATTTATTAGACGGTTTTCTAATGAAACATTTTAAATGCATGGAATTCGCAGTTGCCCCACTTCCCCACCCCGCCGTCCCGAAATCCTTGAGTCAATACGCTTTCTATCGATCGCTACGTATCTCTTTCTCTCTTCCTCGTTGGCTATTAAAGAGGGATAAATAACAACCGCCGCTTCTTCCATTTCGGACAACTGCGGCAGTAATGATAAACCACGTTTCTATGCCGATAGGAATTGTCCTTTTCCCGATCTAGTCTCGCGATCGGTTTGCCCGATGTAACTGTCTGGCGAAATTTATATGCTGGAGGGAGTGTTGCGGTGACCCGATTCAAAGTGTTACTTCATACTCGCATAATCCAATCTGAATACACGAGATCGTTCACCCGACACGAGTTTCTAGAAATTCCGATTGATTCAGTAATTTTAAATTTTCTTTACGATTCTGTTACATTTTTAAAGGATACGCTCAATGTCAGTGTCAAAGGAGAAAGCAGAGCACCGTTTCAGCGGAGCGAATCACGGTACGTCGCGGCGCGAGCGATTTCCGTGACATTTTTCTTTAATGAATAAGCCGAGTTTGGAATCTGGCTCGCGTCCCCTCCCGGTAGCGTATCAAGTAAGTAACCAATCACCGTAACCGCAACTCTCGTAACCCTTCGGCCGCTGTACCCGACCGTTCCTTGATCTTCCACTGGTAAAGACCCGCATCTGTATGTACGGTCTACGGCAGTGTTGGCCGATTAATCTCCGCTAATACCCGCCTGCCGTCCCGCTGTCCCCTCACCGACGAATCGAACGCGTCCCTGGGTCTTTGCCTCCTTTGCCTGTGAGGTAATTTAACCTAGCAAACCATACCTCTTCTTTGCCGATCTATCGGTTACTAATACCCGACCGATGTCGAGGTTAAGAGTAATCACTTCTAGGCTCTCATTTCCCTTGCTCCCGGTCGACGGCGAAATAAAAAATCGATTAAGACGGTCGAATTTAATTTGGGAGATGCACCACCCGCTTGCGTCGACCTAACTCTGAAAGTCGAGGCCCGAGGACACCTTTGCGCGCGATTAATTTCAGTTTGCGAGTTTATCAGCCAAACGAACAGTTATTGAAAAAGTAATTCCACAATTCCAAGAATAACACTTTCTCATCTTTCAGGAGGAAGCTTTTGTATTGCAGAACATCATTTGACGAAATTTCTAGATTTACACACAAATCTGGTTAATAGAAGTAAACGGCGTGGTTGGAATCAACAACGCGATGGTACGCGAATGTGGTGCTAATAATCCTTCCATTGACAATACCTCGTGCACGCGGAAGCGGACACTCGTGTCAATTAACACTCGTCGACAGGGTGTACAGTGTACACAGTATCGGCGAGCTTGTAACGCCCAATTGTGGAAGACGGCTCGATGGCGCAAGCCCCGGCTATGAATCGAACTCTGTTGGACACGGTTATGGACTCGTACGTAGCGGCGTGGGATCGGGCAAAAACGCGATCGCGGTGTCGAAAGCACACGCTCGCGTTGCCGGGCTCACACGCTTTCGCCGTACACGCGCTGGTCCGACATGTACACGCCGATGTACCGTAAACGTCCGCGGCGGTTATTATTTCCCGGTTCTGCGACACGGCCTGCGGGAGAAACACCGGCCAAGCTCGATTAACGAGCCGTTATCAAACGACCGTGACTGACGGACGACGGTTTCTCGGGTAAAGATGGACACAGGAGATAACACGACCGGGCCCAACGAGTATTTTGCAAAACCGATTTGTTGCACAATGCTATCGCGGCGGAGAGCGTTATCGGGCCACTTTGTCTCCCGGACGAGAGCAAGCGGGGCCTTCCGCGCCGCGCGAAATATTAATTGGGAAGCGGCATCGATGAGGGAATTTGTCGATAAGGGAAAGAGGAGCGGGGCCGGGCGAGATCTCGCCGGGGCCGGGATCTCGCGAGCTGGGCCACTTTATCGAGCACGATATACCCACGCTCAGTACTTTGACTCGTTAGCGGTTAGCAATAACATTCGTTATTTTTATCGTATCGCCTTCCCGTCTCCGCGGCCTTCATCCGCGCGGGAACACGTTTTGGTACTCGGTTGAGAAGATATCGCTAGATAGGCCGACTCTTATATTCAAGCCGATCGTAACTCTGCCTCCAAAATCGACAGTTACATTCTTTATCGCTGTTTTCATAAATTCGCCGGCGACGCGTCCGCGGTGTCATATCGCGCATCTGCCGCGTCGGAATTAATGGCGCGGAGGACCAACCTCTTATCTCCTAGTCGCCTTCTTTTTACCGGACCGATTTTTCCAGAAATAACGAGGAAGAAATCCGGCGATCGCAGCGCTCGCTGGGACCGTGGCGCCGCGGCGAACTACTTCCCTCCGCTCAGTCGCTTAATGGGACAAGCTTCTAACGCGCGCGTATCCGAGCTGCTTTCATATGCATAACCAGTTTGTCTTGCCTTCCACGCCGAGACACGCCCGCTCGACCGCAAAGTCACCGCGGCGAATCCGCAACCATCGACGGCTTTAACGGAACGGAATTCATGCCGGGGTTTAATGCCTTTTTGAGTTTTGTGAGTCGCGCCGATGCGCATCTCAACACACCTGTCTCGCTCCTCCCGCCATGTGATTTTCTACACCCACTGCACAGTTACGTTCGTGTACATGTGTGAGTACATACGTTTACGTATTGAGTTCTGACTTTGTGTTAGAACTGAGTTTAGAATCACCGTTACATGTACAACACAATTTTATACCTTTTTACAGAGTAACTAATATTCCTTGTATTGGAATAAATTAATTAGTTAGCGAGTAAGTGGGTTACATAAAGTCGATAAATTAGCTAACAAATAAATTCTCGCTCAACTTTTTATTAACTAACTTGCGATATTTTTTCGATATCCTTTATAAAGCACTGTTCTCGCGTCTACTGCCGTTAATAATCCAAACTCTTACTTTGATGCTTCTTTTCAAAGTAACATATCCATTTGCTTAAAGGTAGATTCGAGCACATCTTTAGCCCGCCGTATCCTCGAAACTACTCTTACATACATTCTCGTAAATATGTGTGTATGTACCCATGCGAAAAATTTCACAAAGTATTCTCAGTACACGGACAGAGAAATAAAGAAAGGAATGAGCTCGTGCACTCGGCGAGGAGCATTTTTCTGCCTTGCATTGCGGATACATCGAAAGCATAAAATGCGGCTGTAGTGATCGCGCGTTTTTTCTCACATGCGTCCCGCAACGATTGCGTTAAGGCGATCGCTCCAAATGAACCTTTCCATATGCAAATAACAGGTTGGAAAAAATGATCGGATCAACACCCGGAATACAGTATTGAAAAATTTATCTCGTTGGAAAAACACTTAGTTTAGCGTGAAACAATTCCTCGGGCAAAAATCTCGCCGGGGGAAAAATGTAGCGGTGACAAAACCACGGTAAGAAAATCTTCCTGCTCGAGAGAAAATCTGTCGGGAAAAAATGTGGATGTTGAAAAAGTCCAGATCGCGAGGAGGGGCGCAGGTCGGCGCGCGTGTCGGCGAGCCGTAACTCAAGAAAATCCGAGTACCCGCGAAAAACTCTTGGGTATTATCATATCTTCTAACTGGCTGACGCGGAAGGTACGGCGTATTAACCGACCGTCGATTTCCATAACCCGAACATGCGGTGCCGACGTATTTACAATACGGCGCGGAACCGGAGTAATAAATAGCTTATTTATTGGATTTGTAATTGCCAGCTAACGCACGCGGGACCTTTCGCTTTCTCATTACCGCGTCATGACTCGTTATCGAGAAACGGCCGCCTCCGTTTTGCATGCTTGCGTCTTAATATCGGATCTCATTTTTCATCGAGAGCCTCCGAGATAACGGCTGGGGAACGATTTGCCAGGGACGACCGACGCGTTACTCGACGTCCCCGAGACGCTTGGCCACGATCTCCGGGAATCGTCGACGGGCGCAAAACACCGAGATTGCGACTTCAACCCCGAAATGTGCTCTAAATTCGCGTGAAGAGAACGAATTCCACATTCTGTGGACGAGTCCCACTCGGACGGCGTGACATTAACAATCCCGGCGCGATTCTCGCCGGATAACAAATCGCGAAAGCGTGGCCGTCAAAGCAGCGGGGTAATAGCGCGCGAAGGGCGGGGCAAAATGGCGCACCTGCATCTGCAATGGTGCATCCGGCCAAATGTTATTTTTCACTCGGAAGACGTCGTTATCGCGAGCCGATGAACTTCGTCACGGGCCGTGCTCGGTGTATGGATTAAGTCGCATTACAATTTGCGCAGCTTGCTCGTTATCCAGAATCCTCGCAGGCGGCGGAGTCTAGCGAGCAGACGGCGGACGAGATAGCGCGCACTCAGGGGATGAGGCTGGAAGTGGGTGGGTGGAAGAGAATGTCTGGGTAAGAGTCGAGGCGGACGAGCGAGCAGGCAGAAATTGATGTTAGGCGTTTGCATTTATTATTAATACGTTCACCAGCTTGTCACTGACTGAGCTGTCAGCCGCCGAGTTTCCGAGCCGCTTTTCAAACCCCACCTCGCCGACGCCAACGCCGGTGTCGCCATCCTTACCAGCCTCATCCAGACGTTTCCTCCTGTCCGCCTTTAACGCGTACCCTCCCGCGAACTGTGCGATCGATCGGTCGTCGGCTTAATTATTTACTCGAGGGCATTCGGCCCCGACGGCCGACGTGCGATGTCCGAGAGCACCGACACGCTTCAGCTTTCATTAGGCAAATGCGACTGGGAAGTGACGAAGAAACGCGCCCCAAACGCGGGAATTTTATTAACCTTGCAGCGCGATAAACGTAATACCGCCTGATCTTCTCTACGACAGAACTTGCAGACTTTTGCAGTTCCAAATCAACCCATACCATATACCGCCCTCCTCCAAACACCCCAAGAATAAGCTGCTGGTAAAATTGAAACGGTTTTAATCGACCGATAAATTTTTAATCCGCGTTTATTGCCGCCGCATCGAGTTGAAAATAGCATTACACGGGAATTGGCCACGCGTCGGGACGGCGCTGTCAGTCCCGTTGTTTAGCCGGTCGACGGGGTGACACGCGGCATATGGCCAGTGAGGGTGATAAAAAATGAAGGGCCGATCGATAAACTTGCCACGACGTAAGAATGTTAGTCCAATCGCGCTAATGCTGCCGCTGCTGAATTATACATCGGCCGAAGAGGTACCCTCGTCTCCTTCATCCCTTCCGCGAATCTGAAAACGGTGCCGCTGTCTATGCTTCCGCGTGAATAAACAATGGAAGCCCCGCGTCAAACGCGCGACCTTGTAATGTACTTTCATCCGTCACGCGCCGGGAAATGGATCTGGCACATTTTTATTCCGATAATTTTTACCATAGTTACAGTTAGGCAAATTCGAATCAAACTATTGCGGAGAGTAATTTCGACAATTCGACTGTTCTTAATCTGCGCAAAAATGTAACGCTCAAAGTAATGTCCACCGAATTATCCCAGTGTTCACTTTTCTCACCAACCACTCAGTCGATGGTCGAATAGCAGTGGATCATTTCGCGATTCACCGTGACAATTGCCCTGCGTTTCGAGTCCGGTCCTGTAAGTGACACGTAGGGTGCAAAGTCAGACCGCTTTGTAAATTGCTCAACGGCAACATCCTTGCGGCAATTTCCTAAACTATCAGTTACAAAGTGAACTCGAAAATTGGATAAAATAGGGTGATTGTCAGATAGTAAGGGCGCATTATGTTATATTTTGACTTTGAGCGAAAATGATTTCCGGCTTTGTGCGGGAGAAAAATCCTGTCAATAACATGGGCCAGGGTATCTCCCCCTGTCGAGTAGGTGGTTCGCGAGCTAAAGACCTGTCCCCGCTGTTCTTTGGGGCGTTTACGTCCGCCTCTTGTCAACGTGGCGACGTGGCAGGGGAACGTGGATCTGACATTTCCATTCTGCGCCTTATGTAGGAGTTGTTTGAAATATGGTTTATGCGCTCTGGCATCCGGCATTCTTGACGGATTAACGACTGCGACGGGTCGTTAAGCCGTGCATCATAAAACGTCGATATTATCTTGGAAATCGAATGGCGGCGGGCTGGAGGACACGGACGGAAATTGATTGCCGAGGCGACGGTTTTTCGGGCGGGGCGTGAATCGAATAAACAACGCGTCGTAGACGGGAAAGAAGTTCCGCGGCTTTTGTACTCGCCAGCCATTCCGGCTGTAATAAGTTTCAAAGTGTATGCGGCGTCTGGGGGAACGGTATCTTTGCGAATCCGTCGCCGAGCAAAGAATCTCCTCGCATCTCGTTAGACGCTTTGTTCGCTCGAGACACTCGAGAAGCCTCGCGTAAAACATATTCTAACGAACTACTTCCCAATACGCTTCCGCATATGCGATTGTCTTGACGATTGAAGAACAGAAATTGGGCCAACGATCATTGGTTGTGGTTGTCGAGGTACATAAGTCGCGCAAAGGCCGCGTACCGCGACAACCGCGGCCGTTAAGGGCTAAGTATGATACACGGCATGTCGCTTATTCCTTGCCGGTAGACAATGCGCGATACATATCGATCGCTTCGCCGTGACGACTCGCGGTGCAGCGAAGCTCGTGATAATTAAAAATACCCGTGATTTACGCCGTTGGGAACACAAAGGGACGGCCTACGTGACCCCGCGTCTTGCAGCAGTGGATAAAAGGCGACACAGCCGAAGGACTTTTTTCTATCGCTTTCTATTCGCATCGGCATTGCAAGTTTTCCTTACTTCTTGTTAACACGAAAGAAACAATGGCGTTTCATTTCGCGTTTGGTCACATTACTCCAAGCGATTCAACAGCTTGCACCTAATCGCTTTGCAATTGTCGTACGACGTAGTTCAGATTGTAGTTTTGATTTGCCGTCGCGACGACAGAGCGCATCCGACTCGGCCGATGCGACTGATTGGAAAGAGCGGCGAAATCCGACTCGTGGCGTCGAACGATCGCTGATGCATCTGGCGCGCGAGTGGCAAGCGTGGTGCCGCGTTCCAGCGCGCGGGGGCAGCACCGGCTTGCCTGTACATTCGCCCGTCTCACCGGGGTGGGGCGGCGCTGCGCGACGCGACGTCGGTGCATCACGCAGCCAGAGCCGTCTCGCGCGCATGCCGCGGAACCAGCCGCTGCATTACCGCCGTGTGCATCGTGCTGCGAGCATCTCCGCCACCTGTCATCACCGTCCCTCGCCTAGATCACCGCAAGGTACTTCTCGCACTTACGCAACTTTCAAGAGCCCCGAAGCCGATTTCGGGGGCTTGCCTCCATTAGGGAGACAATAATAATCCCGGGTTTCCGAACTTCAGCCACACGTCACGCGCTCGCTCGAGCGTTTTTAGAGAAGTCCTTTGCGAAATACGGGATGAGGAAAAATTTGGGGAGACGGTATTAAAAGGCCTTTTACTCAATTCGGTAAAGCCGTTGGGATTGATCAATTAACGTAGGCACTTGGCGTAATTAATACGTCGTTATCTCGACGGTTTTACAGACAGTTGATACTTCAAAGGT
>JABFPT010000077.1:28656-39241 GCA_022817245.1 Nixonia krombeini | reverse complement strand
TTTTATTCATGAATTTCGTTCCTCTTAAAACACTTTTTCACCGGCGGAAAATTATCCAAGGGATATTTTCCTCCTAGGAAAAAAGGCGAGACCTGGATCGGACACTCAAGAGTCGCTTTATCGTTTCCTAAAGTGTTTGGCCTACATGTGATAGGTGAACAAATGAAGCGATTTCAAGAGGTTTCTTTCCCGAAAGTGCGTATAAACAACATTCTTTAAACTTTGACAAAACTTTCTATCGTTTGACCGATAAATAAGATGCTCGGATGTCGAAAATTGATACCAAATATGAGAAGTGATCATTTCGGGATGGTAGTCTTAAGGATAACTCGTTGTCGTGAAAGAAATGGTTATAAATTGTTGTTCCAGATTTTTCCAAGAACTGTCATTAATGGGACGGATGTCTCCAACGTTTTCATAAACCTGTTTGCCAATAATCGAACGTTAAGCATGGGTATTGAATTCGCGATTGTAATAACATGCTTTTAACGTTAAGATAATATTTTGCTGCCGTTGTCACTGCTACAATTAAACTTTCCACCGTCGTCGTTATTGAACTATATTACCCCCACATTCGTGTCGAACTTACTTTAATAATCGTCCCGCTGTTTTCACGCAAGACAGTTTTAAGGGGAATCTACTTTTCAAAGGATGTCGCAATTAAGAACTTTCAAGCTCGCACACTCCGTAATTAAATGACGAAGTAGCTAGCACTCGGCGAACGCGCCGGTCGCTATTTTTATTCCGAGTTTTACACGTGGTGTAAAAGTTAATGTAAATAGTAAACTAGTTGACCTCGTTCGTAGCTCTCATAACTTCGCATTTATTGAGATGAATGTCATTTTTCTCCTCCGGCGATTCTTTGAAGTGGAAACGTTTCAAAGCGAGCTCTATTCACCGAATACTTAAAGAAAGTACTATCTCTGGCCCCTTTCAAAGAAAAGAAAATCTTATAACGAAATTTATAACGGAGAGGTGTACGTCGAGCAGATTTAATTTCGATTTAATTTATTCAATCTCGCAGACGCGACTCGGTGAAAGATTAATCACTACAAATGTACTGAAAACTGTGTTCGCATGGACTCTCTGCAAATCTGTATACAATATTTAGTTACGCACAAAGTGTACAGCAACAGCACAGCGTTAAAATGGTTGCCGTTGTACTGGCATGATCGGAACATTTTCTTACTTTCTTAAATTTATTTGCCAATGCACCGATAAAATTTATACCGTAACATAATTTTATGTTACATTTGCATGCAATGCACAAATACACGACATTTTTATTGTCAGTCTCTCTCGGGTTACTAAAGTTATAATACGATGTGTTATTCGAGTTAGAGAATACAACGGGACATAAGCGCTTGTGCGCATACATACGTTACTTTACATTTTCTTATAAAAGAGTAAAACTGTTCTCATGGAAATCATTAAAAAGCCATTTGTCGAGTAAAAAATGCACGGTCTTTAGTCGAGGCAGCCGTACTCCTTTTCCTGCACACAAGTGCATTGCGAACAGATGCAAAACATTATTCCAGTGTGTCGCGAATTGAAACAAGACGGTCGTTAAGCGTGAGCTGCGGCGGAAAAGCGCGTCTATCGGCATCGAGATCGCGGCTTGTCGCACTGACGTGTCTCCTCGACGAGAGCTTCTCGAGGCGAGAGAGCAGGAAGTGTAAATAATCTTCGTGCCCTCGACGTGAATTGATGCTGCGTGCAAGTTGAAAGACAAGTATGCATCTGCCGCTTGTATTCGAAGGAGAGGCGACAAAAACGAGTTTGTCCGCAGGGCGGAGGCTGCGTGCGACGCGAAACGGAAAAAGGAAAGGTGCGAAGGAGGGACGGACGAAATGCAAAGCGAGGCAGCGAGGGGCCTGCACAAACGTCTGTAATCGTGCCGACGCGAACAGCCTAAGGAATGTCGAGGCGGTCGCTTTTTCAAATACGGTTTGCAACGAAAACGTTGTCCGCCGTTTATATGACGGATGGGGCTGTTCGCCCAGAGTTCTGCATTTTCCTTACTTGATTATTAAAAGCGCGGATAGCATTGTTTCATTCTCATCGATGCCCCTTCATTCTCGCGAGTCTTTTCATTCCGAATGTCAATGTTCGATTTTTGCCCGCAGTTCCTGTGAACCCGTACGAAAATTTGTTCTATGTATTTCAGAGAAAGAGACCGCAGTCCAGGACGCCAAATGTGCCGCGGATTCATTCCGCAACGCACTCCCGCGAGACTACGACGTTATGGTTCACGCGCGTGGGAACAACGTACCGATCGCATTCGTTGGAGTTGAACGGGATTAATTTCAGAAAATAATCCTCCGCGGTACAGTTGCGGGCACAAAGTCCGGATTAGCCGAGACTGCGGCATATTGTCCCGATATCCCGTCGGTCGAAAAAAAGTCGGCATACGGCGTAAGACGCGAGGATCAAAGCAATTATGAAACTGGCCGTCGGCCAAACGGTCGCCGAGGAGACAAATTTGCGACGTCTCCGCGCAGTTCACTTTCCTCGTTTTACGCCGATGCTCATCGCGTGCCAAGACCTACGCTATCAGCGGTCTGCGGTTATGCGCGCAGCCGTTCATTGACTGCGCCCGAGGCACGGCAGCGGCCCTCCCGCAACCGCCGGCTCGCGCTTGGCAGCGCGTGCGGCGCGTACGCGCGTATCCGCGTCTTTGACGCGCTCGTGGAATAGAGGCGCGACGTTGAGCGATGCTGCGATGCGTCTCCTCGTCGGACCCGACGTTCCCCCCGGCGGCCCTCACAGCGTTCGCCACTCCCCCTGTGCTCTCCTGCATTCCCTTTACTTCAACCTGCGACGGTTCTCGTCTCGCGGGCTTGTCCGACGGGAGTCAAATGAGCCTGCGCCGTAATCGAGGAGTTGCGTGCACCGGACAAAGGGGAATCCGCGATTCCAGGCCAGAAAATTGCTACCCTGCGTTTCGTCCGTACTTTTTCACCGCTTAGGCGAAATGAAGAGACAATTTCTTCACCGTCTCCGTTTAATTATCTTTTTACTGTCCCGCTCGTTTACCGGTTGATGTTTAATGATGCTACCGAACAATGGCAAATGCAACGTCCAGTTTTTGCGGACGGAGGAGATTGATTGTTCAACGTTTCGTCCGGTTGAAGAGCCAAATCGGGCGAGGTTGCTACAACGGGGCAATGCAAAACAATCGAAACATTTCATCGTGTTTCACTTTGTACAATCCTGGACGTTAACGCGTGGTCTTTCCAGCCGTATCATTACACGTTGTCAATAATTACACAAGTTCAAAATTGACATCATTTGGTTACTGTGAAATTAACAAAAAATCATATTGCCTTCATTTTCTTATTAATTTGTTAATTTGGCAATTTTATTAATCCCACACACAGTGAAATTCAAACAATCAAATAACTGTGTAAATATGCCAATAATGCAATAAAATTATTAAATGTTCATCATCGACAATCGTCACAGTCAATGCTTCATACGAACTGTACGATGCTCGAAATCACTAACCTTACCGTCACAAGAAGGTACAATACGTATCTCGTTTCATAGATCCGGCAAGCTTTATTAACCGAATCTTGTACTCCGGAAATTTTCCTTTCGGATCGAACGTACACGCAGAACATTACCAGCGTTTGGTTTCACATAATATTCGTATCTAGAATTTCCGTGAGCTCTCATTTGTAATTAAAGGCCGATGAGAACATAGTCGATTCGCGTTACCAGGTGTATAAACAGCGACTTTCGAGACCAATATCACATTCGATCTTGTTTCAATCATTTTGTAATTGAAGCTTTATTAATTGAATCATCCCGAAACGCGCAACAATCGTCCCTTTGAATTCTCTGACTAACTCTACTGAGCTGCTGACTTTTATGATGATGAACCTGTGTGGTCTTGCAGATGGCCGATTTCGAATCCGAAGATTAAAGGAAGGAATTCAGTAGAACGAATTCGATATGGCGAATAAAAGTCCAAGATACCTTTGAAATCGCATAACCGATGGTTGCAATAGTCTTTGTGTTTCTGACTGCAAAACTGGAGAATATGATAAATTTGCTATATTCCACACAATTTTTAACAATGTTACCGTCATTTTTCAACTATAAGTATGAAACATGTTATAAATATAAAAATAAAAAATATTTCATTACTTAAAATAAAAACCAACAAATTGGCAAGTACTTGTAAAAAAAATCCAGTTAAGACAAATAAAATTTCGCCATTTTTTATATTGATGTTAAATACAAAAAGACGTCTAATCAACGTTTATGGTAGAAAAGAAACGCCGTCTAAACCACGCGAAAAAAGAAATATACAAAATGCATTATCAATAGTAATACCTTGTGTTTCGGAAGGATTGTTTGGCATTCTTTTGGAAGGGATTCATACTTGAGTAGAGAGAAGATGTGCTCTGACCCGATAATTCAACAAAGAATCATACAGCATAACCTTCCGAGCTATCGACCTTATTTGTTAGAGTACGTATCTGCAACCGCAAAATCTTCACGCGGAAATACAATTCCGACGAAGCAGGTCGTTCAACAGTACATGTAAATTAATTGCTACGCCATTCGTTATTGTCGCGCAGCGATTGATCAATTAAAGTCGCACTGCGTGCAAATTTAATCGTACCGGTCAACGAATAATACAAATAATTGAATTAATTACCCCGACGATAAAACGACGTTTCGCCTGAGCCATAAATAATACGCCCGATATAATGAGCAAGATTCCAGCATTGGCATGCGCGTTGCCGGCGATTATTTATAAAGCTTGTAAATACATGGCTACGTCTTTACAATATTGGCAAAAATTAGCCCAACCGGTTTCGTTGTCGCGGCGAGTCAACAGCGAGCATAATGCCCGCGGTAAAACGTACAGTATCGCGATTGCATAGGCGTCATAAAACGTTCGCGGCCTTTGACGCGGCTACGTCAGGAAAATCACGTACCCGACTCGTTCAGAATTATCTTCCGCATGAAAATTAATAACCACCGCGACCATCGATTACCGGACTGGCCGGTTTGAAAAGTCCCGCCGCCATTGGAACGACTTCCGGTAACGGGGTCGCTTCCGACCGGTATTACGAGCGCCCTCGAACCTACAATTAATTGCCGCATCGACGATCGCGATCGTAAAGTACAGTTTTTAATAACCGGTATTGCCCGAAATTCCCTGCGATCGCGATATCACGTGTGAAACGTAGCTGATTGTCGACGTATTTATAGATATTGTTACGCCGCGTAAGCCGGATTATACTCACGCGGCAAAATAAAAACGATTGAAGAATACGGTAATGGGAAAGTTGCGTGGATCGTTGACGATGCGACTGTAACCCGATCGATTCTCATTTGCGATATAGCGTGCGGACTCATTTTTACAACACCGCAACTCGTCTGTATGCATTATATGGTTGGACAAGATAACACTCGCGTCTGCGGTCCGCGCGGAACGAAAAAAAGTATGCTGATGAAAAAATCAAGCGATCCTGCAAGACGACGACGCTGCGGCGTATTCAAATCTGGTCATATTTATAATCGTTTCACGTTCTCGAATATCGCTGGAGGTACTTTAGAAGAAAATAAGGCGCATAATACTATGCGATGTTAATAAGATTAAGAAACGTTTTATTACTCAACATATCCGGCTGTCGTCTAAAACAAATCTCAGTTGCATTTATGCGGCCGACATTGCAACCGTGCAGGTCGAGGCATTAATTGACGCATTTAGAAAATACAACGTTTATTATTAGTAGTTGCGAGTTGTGAACTTTTCATGCAATTACAAGCGAAATACATACATTTTAATGGAAAATGTTATCATGACTTTTGGAATATCGATTTGCACTTTATCAACGGGAAATTATTATGCAAATTTTGTATTTCACGTTAAAATTGAACATTTGAGAACTTGCACTTTAATACAAATTTAAATGTAAATTAAATATTGGTTAATTACAGTGAAGTTTTGTTGTTGCCTGTATATATTTTCCAACGACATAATTTGTTTTTGCAGCGAAAATGTATGATATTGTAGCAAAGTATATTGTTGCGTAGGTGTAAATATCCGTTCTCCTTTCACGAAAAGCAATTTTCATAAGAGAGTCAATACGTGAGTTTGAACAGTACACGAGACTTAACCTTTGACAAAGATACAATGAATGTTAAACACTACTTTCCGCAATGAAAAACGTCACACAAAGTCCATTACAAACTGATGAACAGCGGGAGAAGTCGATAGAGTTTTCACCTTGGACAGTACTTCGATTTCCATTTTAGCTGGCGCGGTTTTCAGCCGGAGCGAGGAAAGTGGCGAAATCCATTACATTAATGGATTGATTTCGGCGAACGCCGAAACAGCAGAGACGCGACGGCATTAATTTTTTTCCAAATCTCGCGAGACGTGAAGAAAATGAGAATAACCTTATCACGCGGCGGGTATTAGCATTTGTTTACCCGATATGTTTATTGCATGGTCGCGACTTAAATTCGCCAGGACAGTAATGGTCGCGTAGCCTCTGGCGCTGTTTGGATTGTCGAGGACGATAAGAGTAAACCGAAATTGGAAAACACCCTTATTCTTTTTTTTAAGCGAATGCTGGCGGAACGCCGGTAAGCAACCACCGTTGCCTTTTCCATTATACCCGCGAGCTATTTTAGCCGCGGTCTTTCTCTCGTTAATTCAATTACTTCGCTCGGAATTCGTCGCATTTTAGCAGAAGTTTATGAGGCTCTGAATCGCGATTCATTTAAGCACGGCAGACGCAATACTTCCTGATCCTGTTGCAGCTATACAAAATGCACTCGACGACGGCTACCATGGGATACATGAGAAGGAAGCGTGGCGAGTCGTTGAAACGGATTAATTTCATTACGTTTGACATGGTCGCGAACATGCGTAAAATCGGTCCGCCGCAAGTGTGAAAGGTCGTGAGTATGAACGTATAATCCAACATCTTGGCGCACCTTCCGTTATTGCTTACGTCATTCGGGCCTTCCTCGCAACTTTAATTCACAATCACTTAAATATCACGATCATGCTGTTTGTTTACCTAAGTCTCTTTGATCCCCTTTTCCTTTCCCCCTTTAGTCATTATCTTAAAGAACCGAGTATAGCTGAGAAATTTACGTTTCTTTCTACATTTGTCACGAGCAGATAAACGAAGATTTCTCCGCTTCATTTTCTCCCTGAGAAAAATCGCTTCTTCAAAAGAATGAAATCTTTTACAATTTAGTGGAAAAACTGCCTATGAATTTGTTATTTCAATGAAAAAGAAGAAGCGAATCTTCGAACACTCCGCCGCGGTACCTGGCTTTTCCGCTGTACTGTGCACAATGAAAAACTACTCTCTTTAATCACTGCACTTCCGCTTCTCGTTATTCGGCGTTGTTCGGATTCGCGCAGCAGCTCGACTTTTTATTTTCCTTCTCCGGCTAAGAGTTCACGACGGACTAACTTTTTCCTTATGACATCATCGTTTTTGTCATTCAGATGTCGCCAGTGATATGGACAAAAGTGTACATAACAAAGACAGTGTACAGAGTAAGAAAAATTGATTATAAAAAATAAATATATGTCGGCGCAGAATTTTCCATCTGTTTATTCAAAAAGAATATCCTCGCGTGATGAGTTTGCGGGTGTAAAGCGTCTTTATGTTTAATACTCCACTACGCTGCGGTACTGCTGTTACGGCAGCTACTGTACTCGTAAGAACCTGACGACACACGACGAACATCCATGTCGTTTGCACGCGGCGCCAGTGTCTTTATACAAAATTCAGCAGACCGCATTTCAATAGAATACACACTGGAAGAAGTCTAACACTAGGCACGTCTCGCAAGCCAAATATTCAGGGATATACCCTAAAGTATACATGCAACTTTTATCAAATCTACTGTACATGCCCGTGTGCCGATATATGAGAGTACACATGTGTAAGTGTGCGGGATAGATGAAATGTAACCAATTTAAAAGTATAATTTAGAAATATGACGTCATACATGAATGCTGACATTGTAAAACATAGATATGGAAAATTGAATATCGGTTTTCATTAATGTATAATATTCGTCCGAATTGTTACTCTCCTGTATATATTTCTTACAAATTGGAAAACACTGTAAAGTTGGGGAGTGATAAAATAGTTTCAGTTTTCTCGAACTATAATTATTACATATATCTCTAAGGACTAGCATTTCTAAAAAAAGATGAAAGACACTAATTTTATTTGCGTCTGTTTTTAAATCTACGAAATATAATTTAGAAACCTATTATAATTGCTTTTGGCGTACTAATTGATAATCGTAATTCAATATCATTGTACACACGGTGTGCTACCCGTCTTTTTAGCTCGGAAATGCATTGCACACATAGTATGCAATTCGTCTCGAAAGGGTTAGTATGTAACGGTAGATATATAGTTACGGAAACAAATCAATTATCGACGTGACGACGAAAGTATATATTTTATCCATTCACTTGAAATAATGAACGTCTGTTTATGTCAATCATAATTTAAAACAAATTTTAAACACAAAATTTCACACTTTGAATATGTTTTATCTCGTAAATTTGACTAATTAATGTTTCAGTAATGAAATACGTTTTATTAACACAGACGAATTATTTTAATGAATTGTAATCTATATAACATTGTCATAAATTCTGACAAATGAAACATTGATTTTCTTTCCGAGCACAAATTAATACTTTGGCATTAGAACTGTTAAAAATAATTAATCTGGCAATCAAATTACCCGAAAACACATTGTTCAGAATATTCTGATTTACTGATTTCGTTAAATGCATGACGGTATTTTGGAGAGATTAAGAAGGATTATGTACTCCAATCGTGTTTGAAGTGATTATTTCATTTTGCGAAATATGTTTTTGTTAATTATTATGTCCCTGTTCTTGATACTATGAAACACAACTAAGTTAATCATTTTCAAAAATATTATTTGCCGAATTCCAAATATTCCAATATATACAACTGTTTCACTTTCGGAACGACCGATAACTAAATTTTAATTCGAATAAGGTAAAGTTGTCTCGAAATATTTCAATATTTTTTTATATTAGCCTACACATGCATAATTTTACTATGAAAAATTTTTCCTATAACGACAATGTATAAAAACGGCCAATCGAACGGTAATATCCATTAATTTCTTTCACCATTAGTTTCATATTGCATATTTTTCAACGCTGTAAAATCTATTCATAAAATAAAATGGATTTCATAATTGTTAATTAATCGTCAGTGAAACGTGAGAATATAGTTACAGCCAACTGAATACATAAAAAGGTGCATTATTCGATGTGAACGTTCCATCACGTATTTTCCACTGCGATCTCTTTACTGAAAATTGCAAACGCTGCTTCAATATACAAACAGGGCCGATTCAGAACGAAGACAAAGAACCGTAACAAAACCTTCGATAACGATTTCGTTTAATTTTCATTCCAAGGCAAACAAACCTGTGCTACGTGACAAGTATTTATAACCGCGCAAAGTAAATTACAAAATAAATCGTGTAGAATGAAAATGTCAATAAGAAACGAGCCGGTAAGTTATTTTTCAGCGAAGCAGCACCGCTCGCAAATGGAATCAATCTGAGAAGCGAGAGAGCAATAGATAACGCTGCGGTGCGTATTGTTCAAGCGGGAGCACCTGCGTGGTATTTGAAACCCCTTCACGGAGTATATAACGGCTGCGCGAGGGAAATAGTCGCGATGCATCCGCGGATTCTTCACGAGCGTATTTGATATGCGAAGTATAGCGCCAGCCTGCTCTGCCGTCGCGGTGCAAAGCAGTAATGTTATTGCTACTATATTGCCGAGGCTTGTTTAAAAACTTGGAACGCAACTGCAGGAAGGAATGTTACCGAGATAACTGTCGCGTCTACTGGCAGAGAGAATAATAGAAAAGTTACGCGCTCCAATGGTGTATACAGAACGAATACGTACATATCCGGGCCCGAAATCTGTAGACTCTCTTACTCTTCGCCAGATTGCATTTTATCCATCGACTCAACTTATTGTGCGAACTTAATGGAGATTTCATTGTCTACCAAAGACATCGAGGATCTCGCAGTGTGCTTCGTAACCCTTTAATTAGCAAATTAATAGCTAATGGAATTACCGTCGCTCGGAAGTTTACAGTGAAAAACGTCGCTTGTATTATGCTGAATTGCGCCGTAGGAAATTGTTTTATAACCGTGTTAACAATTTCCCGAGCAGTGTTTCGCACCGAAAAGAATGGAAACGAATACATGAATTTGAAATCTTTGGCTCGCGGAACTGATCGAAAATCGTTAGGAATTCCATTCTGTTTCTAACCTGTATTCATATTTTGCTTCGAGATGAAAACAGGAAAAATTCATTTCTACTCGCCGAGGAGAATTACTGGAAACTGAATCGCTTTATTTCTCGACAGGAATTAAAAACATGTTACGTTTAATTCATCGTCGTGGAATTCCGTGAGATAACGTTTCCTGTGAAAAAAAGTGGAAATGAAAGGAATTGGTTTTTATTTTCCTGTCTCGTATGTGTATTTTCACAATGAGTGACTGTTTTGGGTAA